>JAVTVY010010511.1:0-43492 GCA_036873755.1 Hanleya hanleyi | reverse complement strand
CTCCTCACTGGTTCGACCAACATACAGATAATCACTACTCTCCTGACTGGTTCGACCAAGAAACAGATAGTCACTACTCTCCTCACTGGTTCGACCAACATACAGATAATCACTACTCTCCTGACTGATTCGACCAAGAAACAGATAATCACTACTCTCCTGACTGGTTCGACCAACATATACATAGTCACTACTCTCCTGACTGGTTCGACCAAGAAACAGATAATAGTCACTACTCTCCTGACTGGTTCAACAATACATAGTCTACTCTCCCGACCGACGGACTACAAACAGATAGTCACTACTCTCCTGACTGGTTCGACCAACAAACAGATAATCACTACTCTTCTGACTGGTTCGACCAACATATACATAGTCACTACTCTCCTGGTTGGTTTCTCAGCTGCGACCAAGAAAGTGTTGGTCAAAGAAATGGTTCGACCAACATACACATAGTCACTACTCTCCTGACTGGTTCGACCAAGAAACAGATAGTCACTACTCTCCTCACTGGTTCGACCAACATACAGATAATCACTACTCTCCTGACTGGTTCGACCAACATATACATAGTAACTACTCTCCTGACTGGTTCGACCAAGAAACAGATAATCACTACTCTCCTGACTGGTTCGACCAACATACACATAGTCACTACTCTCCTGACTGGTTCGACCACCAAACAGATAATCACTACTCTCCTGACTGGTTCGACCAACATATACATAGTCACTACTCTCCTGACTGGTTCGACCAAGAAACAGATAATAGTCACTACTCTCCTGACTGATTTGACCAAGAAACAGATAGTCACTACTCTCCTGACTGGTTCGACCAACAAACAGATAATCACTACTCTCCTGACTGGTTTCTCAGCTGCGACCAAGAAAGTGTTGGTCAAAGAATTGGTTCGACCAACATACACACAGTCACTACTCTCCTGACTGGTTCGACCAAGAAACAGATAGTCACTACTCTCCTGACTGGTTCGACCAACAAACAGATAATCACTACTCTCCTGACTGGTTTCTCAGCTGCGACCAAGAAAGTGTTGGTCAAAGAATTGGTTCGACCAACATACACACAGTCACTACTCTCCTGACTGGTTCGACCAAGAAACAGATAGTCACTACTCTCCTGACTGGTTCGACCAACAAACAGATAGTCACTACTCTCCTGACTGGTTCGACCAACATTCACATAGTCACTACTCTCCTGACTGGTTCGACCAAGAAACAGATAGTCACTACTCTCTGACTGGTTCGACCAACATACACATAGTCACTACTTCTCCTGACTGGTTCGACCAACATACACATAGTCACTACTCTCCTGACTGGTTCGACCAACATACACATAGTCACTACTCTCCTGACTGGTTCGGACCAACATACACATAGTCATACTCTCCTGACTGATCTGACCAACATACATAGTCACTACTCTCCTGACTGGTTCACCAACATACACATAGTCACTACTCTCCTGACTGGCTCCTGACCAAGAAACAGATAGTCACTACTCTCCTGACTGTCTGACCAACATACACATAGTCACTACTCTCCTGACTGGTTCGACCAACATACACATAGTCACTACTCTCCTGACTGGTTCGACCAACATACACATAGTCATCACTTTCCTGACTGGTTCGACCAACATACACATAGTCACTACTCTCCTGACTGGTTCGACCAACATACACATAGTCACTACTCTCCTGACTGGTTCGACCAACATACACATAGTCACTACTCTCCTGACTGGTTCGACCAACATACACATAGTCACTACTCTCCTGACTGGTTCGACCAACATACACATAGTCACTACTCTCCTGACTGGTTCGACCAACATTCACATAGTCACTACTCTCCTGACTGGTTCGACCAAGAAACAGATAGTCACTACTCTCCTGACTGGTTCGACCAACATACACATAGTCACTACTCTCCTGACTGGTTCGACCAACATACACATAGTCACTACTCTCCTGACTGGTTCGACCAACATACACATAGTCACTACTCTCCTGACTGGTTCGACCAACATACACATAGTCACTACTCTCCTGACTGGTTCGACCAACATACACATAGTCACTACTCTCCTGACTGGTTCGACCAACATACACATAGTCACTACTCTCCTGACTGGTTCGACCAACATACACATAGTCACTACTCTCCTGACTGGTTCGACCAACATACACATAGTCACTACTCTCCTGACTGGTTCGACCAACATACACATAGTCACTACTCTCCTGACTGGTTCGACCAACATACACATAGTCACTACTCTCCTGACTGGTTCGACCAACATTCACATAGTCACTACTCTCCTGACTGGTTCGACCAAGAAACAGATAGTCACTACTCTCCTGACTGGTTCGACCAACATACACATAGTCACTACTCTCCTGACTGGTTCGACCAACATACACATAGTCACTACTCTCCTGACTGGTTCGACCAACATACACATAGTCACTACTCTCCTGACTGGTTCGACCAACATACACATAGTCACTACTCTCCTGACTGGTTCGACCAACATACACATAATCACTACTCTCCTGACTCGTTCGACCAACATACACATAGTCACTACTCTCCTGACTGGTTCTACCAACATTCACATAGTCACTACTCTCCTGACTGGTTTCTCAGCTGCGACAAAGAAAATATTGATCAGTAGAATCGTTCGGCTATCATACCCATGTCCTGCATCCGACTGCGGTTAAAAAATATTGGTCAAAAAAATAGCTTGACCAACATATTCATGGTCACATGGTCCGACCATAGTTTTATGGTCACTCTTGTGACTGGTTTGCTCAATTGTTTATTGTTTTTGCCATAATTTTTATGGCTGCTGTTGATTCTTAATGTTTTGGTCGAGCTTGAACAACCACAGAGAATGGCGACCGAAGTCGACAATCTTGTTCTAGCAGTATAATTTGAGGATCGTTCTCAATTGAACTCCAACCATTTCATTTCATAGGTGATCACATCAAGCATGAACCGAAGGCTAATGTTTACATGCATTCTAAGCAAACACGTCCAAATCAGAATGGAAACGCGTCGATGGTCGAAAGTGTCGAGGCGCCCTTCATGGCATCTCATCCTCACCAGAAAAGAGCATGAGGCAAAGAGAATGAGGCAACTGCAATACGTATACGTATTTTACTGTAAGCATGGGATATGCTTAACTTTTTAGGGAGACATGTTGGACAGGTATAGGAAGGCTTGTTTGGAAGAATAGTATCGTGGTGTTATTTGTTGATTATCATCTTGTAAGTGTAAGTGTTTACATTGGATACTCTTCACCCAACACAACTCCCTACACCTGCCAAACACCTCCCTCAAGATCGGTAGCTCTTGCCACAGGCCCTCAAAACAAGAGTTTTAGGGGGTGTGAACGGTGGTATTACGGTGAAGTGTCCAAATACGGGGTCTCTATATATAACCCCATGCTTTATATAAAAATAAACCAAGGTCTGAAACGCACTTTGGCTGAAACGAGCAATAAACGGTTTAGGGGAGAGTGGGGAGACCTGGGACACTATTTCTATGACGTCACATTATTTCACATTCGGTCAAAAGTATTCAGTTGTGCAAATCAATGCGTGTCAAAGGAAGAATACCCATGCAATGCTATAGTGTTTAAGGCACCAAACCGAGTATGTTATGATGTGGAGACGATTTCATTTCAGCGTATTTTGGGGGTGACTTGGGACAGTGTCGGAAGACATGGGTCAAGGAGTTGGGAGATATGGGACAACCACAATCTAGGTAAACCAAAATGATAAATCAGGGGAATACCATCTAGACGTCACGCTATGAAAACTTCGTGCCAAATGTTCGCCGATATTCTACGAGATCCCATAATGAGCCAATCACGACAATTTCCATATTTTCTCTCTAACAATGATTGACGTTTAGTTCAGGAGATAAACATCTTCGCACGGCACAATCTTTTGATATTTTCTACACCCTAACAAAGCCAGACTTTTCTGCGGGAGTAGACTGTTTGATCTTTACGATTTTTCATCCACGCTGTCTGGATGCCATATTTGGATAAAGTTTCAGGGTAATGTTTATATATTAGACCACGTGCTATCGTGTGTAATTGCTGTGGGCGTGATTTTGAAATTTGATTGGCTAACAAATCTAGTTTCAAATTCGCATGGGATTTATATAGGGCTGAAGTCAGATATAATGTTCCGTGGTATATTATATCTGAGTTTACTGAGATTGGGGGCAACCGATGTAAAGACTTAAATGCAATCAAACTAATTTTTTTATTTGAAAATTGCACAAATTCTGATTGGTCAGTCGCGACACGCCTCCGGCAAGATAGGTCACACACTGATCAGCAGACCAATCAGAATTAAGAAAGAAGCGGCCGATCATCTCACTGTGCCGGGTTGAATGGACAGTCAGGTTGGATTTTGAATCGCCTGGCAAAAGTATAAAATTGCACAATTTACTAACTTGACCACGGAAATATATAGAGTGACAATTGTAGAATATGCTGATGTAAAATTTTGTTTTGGAGGTAAACCGTTTATTTCTCGTTTCACCCAAAGTGCGTTTCAGACCTTGGTGTATTTTTATATAAATCATGGGGTTATATAAAGAGACCCCATATTTCGACACTTCACCGCAATACCACCGTCCACACCCCCCAAAACTATTGTTTTTAGGGCATTGGTCAAGGGAGATGACACTGCGTCGCATTTTGCAAAAATAAGTCTTTGGGTGAGTCATCAACTCGCGAGCCGATCAGAACCAAACTACGTTTTTTGCAAAAGAGTTTTTTGAATTCTTATATAGCCAAATGTATTTGACATTTTACAATTTTTCTTCCAAAATTTATTGTATTTCCCTCAGAATGAAAGTTTGGTAGTACAACTTCGGGAACCATCTATAAATCTAGCCTTGTGTGATGTTTTATGAATTTTGGGGGTCCAGTACAACTTTGGTATATAGGTATGAGTTGTCGAATGGGAAATACCTCTTCCCTTGAGAAAATGTTTGTGTTTGCAGAATGAACTCCCAAAGTAATTTCAGTAGAGCAGGTGGATTAGCTATACTTATCTCTCTAACCAACATCTGGTAATAGCATTTGCATATAAGTATTATATCACTCGCCGCCTTGTCTGCAGAAACAATCAAGAATTTACTGTTGGGGTATGTGAAACTTCTTTTTCCGTAGTATCTTTCATTGTTTGTTTGTTTGTGAAAACAGGAACACAGTTTAGTTTAGAAGAGTTATCTTCGCGTACTTTTTCAATGTATATCGTTATCATCAAGAATATTTAATCTCAATATCTGAAAAGTACGGAGCCATAAAAGTGACAAGGGAAAATTTTCTTTTAGCCCCTGTTAACTCGTTATAACGACTTAATAAGTCATTATAACGACCTTGTAAGTCGTTCTAATGACACAGTAAGTCATTATAACGACTTAAAATTTTCCCATGTCACTTTTACGGCTTCGCAGAAAAGAAAGATAAACTATAAGTCTGTCCATTTTAATATAGTCGTCTACTTTGGAGCTTCTCTAAAATAAGTAGTAAACTCTAAATTTTTTATTTTATTTTGCATTGTATAGAACAAACTAAACTCTACAAAATGATTACCATTATTCCGTGATATCGATAATATATCATGCTTGAAATAAGTTTGTAATTATCTCCATATAAAACTCCAATACAGTTGTTTCATGTACCTGGGCTCAATCACAAAGGGAGACGTCATAATATTTTCGTGTTTACTAGTACAAAGGTCAACAATGTCGTGTACGGTCATAGAGGTGTGTTATCACTCGGCAATTTCACTGAGCATGGGATACAAGCGACACCTCCACGGACCGCCTGTTATTGCTATATACGGCATCAATGCCCTTTGTGACAGTAGACATGAATATATTATGACGTCTCTCTATGTAATTGAGACCCGGTACACGAAACAACTGTACTGAAGTTATGGAGAAAATTACAAAGTTATTTCAAGCGTGATATATTATCGATATCATGGAGAAATCGTAGTCATTTTGTAGAGTTCAGTTTGTTCTACACGCTGCAAAAAAATTATGCCGAGTTAAGTATTGATTTTTGACAAGCTCCAAAGTAGACGTTTACTTAAAATGGACAGACTTTAGTATAGGTGATGATGATGCCGAAAGATATCGAATCAAAACTGGCGACTCGTCTGTACCTCCGCAGTGCATCTTCGCGTTCGAGACTTGGGCAAAGCCTCAATGGCCATTCTTGGCCACTATAAATTCGGCGAGGATTCCCTTCTTTACAGAAAATGTGTTCCTTTCATTATATTGCTGCATCTACACGTTTTGTAAATAACGTGCTGTGTTTTTCCACAGCTAGACCGAGACTATGTAGAAGTTATTAAACTGACATATTTGTAATTTTACATTAATAAATTGAATGTTGGAGAAACTTTCGTGTAAGGTGAGGCATTCAGACCCAAAAGCCTTCCGTCTACACTTTTATAATGAACCGATATATTTCAAATATATCATCAACGACTCTGTCTTTTCTGCAAAATGTCATCATATCTAGCCATGTTTCGTCTGACAAATCCGTACCATGGCAGAATATGAGTTTGGCATAGCATTGGCATTTGTTGGAGTGCCAAATCACATTCATGACCTAATGACATACAGCTCCGAATTGACCCAGTTTTGAGCAGATTTCCTTGATGACATCAAAAAGATCGTTCTACAGCGTATTCTCATTATAAACTCGGCTTGCATGAACACGGCGAAGCACGCTGCAACGCGATTCATTCATTAGATTAACTGGACTGTTCGAGTAATATCTGTTATGCCTTCATCTGCGCGAGTTCAGGGCTGGCACGGAGTATACAGACCTGCATTATGGAACAAAGTGCATTCCAGACAGGCGAAGGCGACAAAAAAAAAGAAGAAAAGAAGGGGGGGGGGAAAAAAAAATCACGCCGCATGAGTAATACGATAAGATCATTGAGAAAAAAGAATTTCCGGAGTCGCATACTTGGGCTACTGCTATTGTTCTATATTTTATCAGACAATTTTCAGCATTTGTTAGAGAGGTGAAATGACATTCTTCAATTGTATCGGTGTAGAAATCTTGACCTATATCGCAGTTCGTATTGATATGCCGAACCTGGGATTATTTTAAAATAGATATATATATATCCAGTGAACCATGAAGCATGTCCCGATCATCCGAAATAGAGGGTCCATACGGTCGAGGCAAACTGAGCCCACGAGCAAAATGGTTATAAATTTGGTGGTATTTTGTTCAAAGTTTTTTCTTATTATTAATCTATCGGATGAAAACGACCCCAAGATATCGAGATTTATTATATGAAATTTGGGCTGTAGGTTGGTATTTTATTGTGTTAAGGGTTTACATAGTCGATCACTTCCCACCCTCAGGTATACCATACAATTCAGGTCACCGTATATACATATGTATTTCTTAATGATAAGACATTAATTTTTATTTTTTACCTATAATTTATCGATACCACTGTCAGTACCCGGACGGGATTCCATGACAATAGACATATAATGTCCTGGAGTTCGTTTGAACAAGAGCAAGTTTCAGTTGTCACCGCTATTGGTCGATAGATATCCGATGGATGTTCTATGCTTTACCAACGTACTTTTCTCCATAACCCTGTTTCTGCAATATATATCACCCGGGAATGCACAAGGTGAGAATAATATGGCATTTTGCTATGCGAATAATACATCATAATATTGTATTAAATTATACTTTTCGTTCGAAGCCTTCTCTTGCAAATATAATATCGAATAACGATTTGTTATGGTGAAGATTTGTGTAATACAATCAGGTAAGAATCGGATAAAACGTCTAATAAATGTATCATATTTTAAAATAAACTGGATTTTTCGTGATTTCTCCTAATTGGGGATTATGGTCGAAATGTTGTATAAATTCCTAAAAGTAATTAGTTCTCAATTATATGCATCGCATTCACATTTTGCTTAATTATGTCACGGTGTTTCACTTAGAGACGGATTATCTGAGATTATGACAATTCCCCTCCCTGGGGTATTGCCTGGCGTTTCCCACACCTCTTCGCAGAAAACTGCAAATTATACCCCACTCCCCCCCCCCCCACCTCATCGGTAATGATTGATGATCCATAAGTATATGGAATATCGGACTCTCTCATCGAAAGTTCTCATACATAGAACATATACTATGGTTCTGGAGTCCAATACCTGTGATTGGAATCTATCCGGAATAATTCTCCGTTATTGTCAGCAGATGCATATATACTTGCATACACTGGTTAGACGGATTCGTTAATATAAGTGTCCTGATATTCACTAATATGATTTAACCCATTGATACGGTGCCGTTAGTTGTCTATTTGTCAACAAAAAAGAATAGCGGTGCGTCGTCAATACTTTCTACGCACGGGTATCTCAGATGTGATTGGAGAGGGGGAGGGCGAGAGGATTTCCTTCCACTATTGGAATTCAATTGGACTGTCAGATTATACAGAGTATAATATAATATCCATATAATATCCATATAATATCCATGATCACACAAATAGGAACTGCACACCATAGCTCTTAGAGCTGTTTAATTATTATTGACATTGATCTCGTCATGTTATCGATATATGACATTATGTCACCAGCTCCCTCAAACGCACTATTTGTTCTGGAACAGACCTATACAGTCATATGGTCCATCCAGATGACCGTTTACATATCGCCAGGGAATAGCTTATTCCTGTCCCACCCGTGGCACATGCACAGCTATAGTGTATAGGGATGGAGGATATATATATTGTCTCTTCTCCTGTGATTTTCTCTGCAGGAAAAAAATGTCATCCCTTTAACTTGCAATTAAGGGATAAAATATCATAGCTATAAATGATGAGCCGGCTTTTCTTACTTCTACGCCTATACCGGGTAGTATTAACAATGTAAACCAATGCAAATGGTTCGCATGTATTGATCATGCATATGCATGATATAGTCCGACATGCAGCCCCTACAAGATATTTTATAATACTGATTACTATTGAATGTACATGCAATAGAAATCAGTATTATAAAATACCTTGTAGGTGATGTATGTCGGACTAGCATGATATAATACTAGTTTACTGAGTTTATTCAGAGTTACTGTGTTTCTGCATTATGTCGAGTTTATCAGTGGATCAACACAATGATATATTACCAAGTATTTATCTTTATCATATTTTAATCCAGATTAGTCAAGTCAATCAGTGAGATCATTTCCCAACCTGCAGATTTTCTATAATGTGATGATTCGTCAAATGTGTATTGTCGTCCTTCGGTCATTTTGGCAAAGGTTGGAAGGTTGGGAGTTAGACCCTGGAGGGTGACAGAGGTTGGAAGTTTGTAGGTTAGACCCCGGAGGGTGACAGAGGTTGGAAGATTGTAGGTTAGATCCCGGAGGGTGACAGAGGTTGGAAGGTTGTAGGTTAGATCCCGGAGGGTGATAGAGGTTGGAAGGTTGTAGGTTAGACCCTGGAGGGTGACAGGGTGACAGAGGTTGGAAGGTTGTAGGTTAGACCCTGGAGGGTGACCGAGGTTGGAAGGTTGTAGGTTAGACCCCGGAGGGTGACAGAGGTTGGAAGGTTGGAGGTTAGAACCCGGAGGGTGACAGAGGGTGGAAGGTTGTAGGTTAGACCCTGGAGGGTGACAGAGGTTGGAAGGTTGTAGGTTAGACCCCGGAGGGTGACAGAGGTTGGAAGGTTGGAGGTTAGACCCCGGAGGGTGACAGAGGTTGGAAGGTTGTAGGTTAGACCCGCCCGGAGGGTGACAGAGGTTGGAAGGTTGAAGGTTAGACCCCGGAGGGAGGGTGACAGAGGTTGGAAGGTTGTAGGTTAGACACCGGATGGTGACAGTGGTTGGAAGGTTGGGGGTTATACCCTGGAGGGTGACAGAGGTTGGAAGGTTGTAGGTTAGACCCTGGAGGGTGACAGAGGTTGGAAGCTTTTAGGTAAGATCCCGGAGAGCGACAGAGGTTGGAAGGTTGAAGGTTAGACCCCGGAGAGTGACAGAGGTTGCGAGGTTGTAGGTTAGACCCCGGAGGGTGACAGAGGTTGGAAGGTTGTAGGTTAGACCCCGAAGGGTGACAGAGGTTGGAAAGTTGTAGGTCAGAACCCGGAGGGTGACAGAGGTTGGAAGGTTGGAGGTTAGACCCCGAAGGGTGACAGAGGTTGGAAGGTTGTACATGTAGGTTAGACCCCGAAGGGTGACAGAGGTTGGAAGGTTGTAGGTTAGACCCCGGAGAGTGACAGAGGTTGGAAGGTTGTAGGTTAGACCCCGAAGGGTGACAGAGGTTGGAAGGTTGTAGATTATATCTCGGAGGGTGACAGAGGTTGGAAGGTTGTAGGTTAGAACCCGGAGGGTGACAGAGGTTGGAAGGTTGTAGGTTAGAACCCGGAGGGTGTCACCGATTCTCCAATTTATGCGACAATCATTAACACTCCTGTTTATGCAAACCACCGAAGCCTGTCCGTTCATCCCATTAACCTTACACATGCATTTAACACATGGTGATTTCTGTTCTGAAAATATCTATATAATTTTTTTTTGTGGCAGAACATATATGTTCGGTTTTATGATATTGACACGTACATGTATCGAAGTAGGTAATTACATATATGATTTAACACACCTTTAACATGAACCTATCATTTAACTGAATATCGAGACTTTTAGGGACAGGTTTACGACCCGAACAGCTCGAAAACAACAGAGAATACATATAGGTCGTACGGTACTTTAAATACCAGTACATGAAACATAAGGCCGATAATAACTCCAGGTTTGAGAAAGTGTGACGGTGCCATTATCACTATAACTGGGTTTAACTACTTTTGTCATGTATTTTTGTCATATATAACAAGAGAAAGACCCCTTCTTCACATTCCTCGTCGGTTTAAAATAGTAAATAAATAGCCCCAGAATGTGTTTCTTTTGAAAATTAGCCGACAAATTTTGTTAAAATACTTGTGCATCGCTTTTATTATCACTAAGTCCACGCAGCACCTATATAGGCAAGTAGTAAATGTGGATCAATAATTATATCGTCAAAAACAACATATATACAAATAAATGTGTGATTAATTAATTGGAAATTCATATTATTGGTTCCACTTTGTTCAGTCGACCATCTCTATAATCTCATGTCCATCAATTAATTCTGGTCTGCTGAATAAGTATTAACATCATTGCCTAATTAACAGCCATGGTAGGCCTTCCGTTACTCAGCCAGTATGCAACCATGTTCATGGATCGATTTTATTCAGACGACAGTAAATAAATCGTATCCGGCATTCGTATTTAGTTTCCCACATTGTCAAAGGCAATATGCCTATCAAAGAAACAATATGGACTGCTCAAAAAGTCCGTTTAAAAGTGGTCGCAAATAATAGCGGCGCTGTCAGTCTCTCGACCCCTTGTAGTAGTCATTTTTACCATAATGAATTTGCGAGTGTACGGTATACCAAGGTGGTATATTATTTTATGATATCATTATTTTTCAGTCGATTTCCGGCTATACCCACTGCTGAAAACAGATATACACTGCATGGATGGTTCGCTGCTATTGTAAACCATGACATGATCAGTATCTCAGCTATAGTAGATATCCATACGGCATTTCACTCCAAAATCTGCATGACTAAGACGTCTTGGCGTTGTCCAAATTTTAGGGAACTTAACACACCAACATTCGTGAATGTCTTAAAATTTGACTGTGTACAGAGCTGTGTAAGTACGCGGACTACTAGTTGTACACATTGTGTGTATAGGGCAGAGAAGTGTAAACAGCGAACTCCCCGACTGGATCACCCATCCAACAGTATCTCTGCTTCACCTAGAACCTATACCTATAGCCAGTATTTAGGATCTATCCTATCCGTCCTAAATCTTAAGTTCCCTGAATGGGCCATCGACCAGAAACCCAATTTGATCAATGTAGTTTCCCGAATACTCTGCATGGTTTCGATGAAGGTTTGTTCTTTTTAACTCTCCCTATATCGTCTAGGATCTGTTTCTAATACCATCCTGGAATTCTTTCAATCGCGACTGGTAAACATGCACAGGTTGCAGTAATTAAATGTACATTTCATGTTTCCAGCACCAGTGGGCGTTGAATGGCCTTTTTATTTATTTTTTTTCTCGCTTCTAAGTCACTCTCCCTGACCCTATAGATCTATCGAGATTTTTCTTTTCTCAGTCTTCCGACCAAACAATCTATCGGCCCCCGGTGGGCGTTTGATGCCCTTTTTAGTTTTCTGTTTCATTTAGTTCACCCCCGGTGATCTCACAGCTATCTGGACAAAGTTTCACGTATGTCTCAACAAAAGCCGGCCCTCATTGAGTAGCTAGCCATAAACGTTTCGATCAAGTCATGATCAGGCGATGTAGAATCGGCCATACCCGATTAACTCACGAACATTTATTGAGAAAGGAAGCATCCACAAAGTGTATTCCATGCCACGAAGATCTCACAGCGAAACATATTCTGATCGACTGCATAGATTTTAAGATTGTAAGAGATTCTTTTAATCAGGCAGCTATACTTTAGAAGATCTTTTTAGTGGGGTAAAAGAAGGCTGTACTTCAGGCTATTTGAAAGAAATCGGTTTGGTGCATGTTTTTTTGGTGTGTTGTGTTGATTACTCCTGGATTGTTGGGTTGTTGACTTGTTTCTGTTGGAATACATATAATTTTGTTTGATCGTGGCTATATAGCTGAAATATTACTGAACGCGACATTGAACCTTAATGCTCTCATTGGGTGGTAAATCTTTTTCACGCCCTTTCGTCAAAAAAAAATAAACAACTGAATTTCAGCTCCAAATGGACGTCGGATGCCCTTATTGAACTTCCTTTTGGGTTACCCACAGTGACTTCAATGCCATCCTGACGAACTTTCACGACATTTAGACCAAAGGGAGAAGGAGAGAATTAAGGTTCAATGTCGCGTTCAGCAATATTTCTGCTATATAGCGAATATTTAGACCAAAACTGAGGCTGTTGGGGGTTGGACACAACCACCTCGCTGGGGGTCTAATAATACCCCAGCCACCAGTCAGATATTTGGACCGGATTCGGGGCCTTCGCGCACATCGCCGGAAGTAACATCATATATAGTAATTTAGATGTTTGCCGAACATTTCGATTACTTTTCAAGTCTGCATAATACCTCTGTTGACCTAGCATTAAAAAGAATTATCTGGAGATTATTTTCCCTGTTTATCTGGACAGAGCATATGAAAAGTAGTTCGCTCATGTGCGACACTGAAGGAGTTGTTCGGCCGGATTCAAACTGAACCGTGCGTACGTGGGTTTTCCCTTTACGTCATAGTAACGTAGTAACGGTCAACTTCCGCTGTTGAAGGCAGGGATGGATAATGGAGCCTGCGCAATGGAGCATGCGCTGTGGGGAGGATGGGTTGGACAATCAAACACACAGAGTACAATTATACATGTAGATGTAGGATATCACTACATATATACGGTATCACACTCTTATTACTGGTCATTTACATAAAAGTTAGAACATTACAGTGCTATATGAGAAGATGTATTCTATTATTATTTTTTTTTTTTGCAGGCAATTGTCCGATGTTTGCAGAGTATAAAGTTAATGGTTGCTACTGTATGGAAGGTTACACCGTCAGGCCGGACAGGTCAGGATGTATGGGTAAATACTGTTCAATTACATCCTCAATATGCTCTGATTGGATGGAGGTTGTGTCTGGATGTCTCTTTGGCTGGGGGTGGGGGTGGAGGTGGAGGGATGGGCAGAAGTATAGGTAGGGTGAGTAATCATGAAAGGGGGCGTTCTGTGATTTCAAACACGTATTCCCCTTAACTGACGATAGTCAAGTAAAGGTAAAGGCCGACGGCTTGACAAATCGTATTAATTAGATTCATTGAACGAGAAACAGATTAGAAACTGGAATGATTTTCTACATCCTGTGTGCTACATGTATATATAATTCTTTGCAAATAAATTCCCGAGACAGATTTCCTTTTGTGCAGTTTCCAGAATTTTATCATTTGAAAGACTAATATCTAAGTCATCGTAATGGTCATATGCTATCATAAAGATCACTATTTGATATTCTCCTTGAATGGATGCCCTGATTTAATCATATCATAATTACAATTCCGTGCAGATATCAACGAATGTAGCGGAACCCACCTGTGCAAGGGAGGATCTCTATGTGTGAACTTAGGCGGGTCATATCGATGTACGTGCACCCCGGGATATGAGGTGTTCCGGGGACCAGCTGGCTTCCAGTGCAGAGGTATACGATACATATAATATATTATAATGCATTAACCTTCCTACACCATCTTCGAAATATTTATTAAATATACGTTGAATATGGTAGGGCATATGAGACAAACATGTCCGTTATCTGCACACTCGTATTCAGAACTAAGTAAGTATAAAAATTGATTGTGCATCTATACACCATTTCGTATCCACATACATACAAATTAAATTTGTATCATTTATTTCGATCCCATATCGTATTTATTGATGTACTATATATACGGATCCGAATCACCGGGAATTTGTATGACATAGATCGCTTCTGCTCTCAACGGATCCACCGTTTGGTTATAACACAATTCCTGTTTCTTCTTTCCTGCAATCTTCATGTCGCCAACAGTTTTCTCAATTTTTTGAGGAACTAGTAGTTCTCGAGAACCAGTGTACGAGTGTTCAATCTTCCACATGCTATGCGTGTATTCCTGTAAGTTATAAGTCTTATGGATCCTGTTCCCCAGCGGCGTCCTCTTTGTCTGCTTATATTTATCGTGCGGGACGCCCTTTTCAGATAACCTTACTACTCTTAATATTTCGGTCTCAACGTAGTGTTTTGAATTTCCATTTCCTGGAGAAGCCTGCGAATTCGTGGCTATCTTATTCCTGGCTACTTTCTCCATTGGCCTATCAAAGAAATTATTTTATTGGGGACCATTATCAGACATAACTTGTGAGAATTCCATGACGTGCAATCTATGATTTCATGTGACTGATCACAGTATTGCTTAATAGACACACTTCTGGACATTGGTTTGTGATATAAACGCTGATATCTTACAACATATTAATGATATCAGTTGGCGAGCATTCGCATTGGTTTGAAAAAGTAAGACAGGAGAGGCCAAACATAGTTTATATCAAGGCAGAGCTACACAAATTATATTCAATCAATAAGTACAACTGCTACATAAACGGGGATCAGGAGCGCTTCAACCATTTATGGTCATCCTGTCACCTCTTATTTAGAGAGGACCTCTACACGGCGGCTGACTGATGCACATCTTTTGTTATTAATGTTGATGTAAGTGATAATGATTACGGAATTTTGGGGGATTGGTATGGTACTGATGAGAATGCCCTATAATCAACATTCTGAAATGTAACGTGTGGATCACATTGTATGATAACAGAGGTAAAGACTGCTTCTTAAGACGCGATCGGCAAGTGTAACACTGGTATATTTTAAGTAAGTATTTACATGCTTATTATTTTGTATATGTTGTACATGTATAGGCCTATATAAAAAGAATAAAAATTTGTCAATTTGCTCGGAATCGAAGGAATCTTTCGATTGCGAATTTGTCAACGTCAAACAAATTCACATTTGCTCACTATGTCGGCGATCACTACCCCCGTGAGTTAACATGTAATGCTATAAAATATCACATCCCTGTCATGAGGTTTACAAAGGCGATCTGCATTCCTCGTCTCATTTGGGAATAATCAGTCTGTCGCCTTTGGAAAAGAGATACGCTATAAGGAAGAGATCTCTGCTCTCGTAATCTTAGGACCCTTTCTCTTCTCATTCGGCCATCCAGCGAGCCTGGCTTGTGTCAGGTTCTGGAGGGTCGAATCGCGAGTTGTTGTCTTGATTTCGCTACGTATTTCGACAGACCATATATTTAGGTTGTAATTCTTGGCTTGCAGTTAAAGCTATCTCTGTATACGGTGGAACCATTCCCAGAGGTTTCTTGTATATCGATTCAAGAGGTTTGTGATACATTTCCACAGAAACTTATAGATACTGATGGAAGCGTTTACAGCATTGCAAAGTCCACTTGGTCGGCCATCTTTCAATATGGTGGCTCTTTATCCACATGTGTGGCTTCCACTGTTAACGTTATCGTTTGTGAATAGAAAGGCCAAAAACTGGACTCGCGGTAAGAAAATCTTTCAGTTGATCGAAAGCCGATTGATTCCTGCCTAAGTCGTTGTTGAGGAGTTCGCAACGTGGAGCGGTATCTTTGCATATGTAGAGAATGACTTTTGAACCAAATATCACCATGACCTGGAATCGTTGTACAACTCGTTTATTATCAGAGGTTTTGGTTGTGGTGATGGTGTCCACTTAGTCTTGCCAGCACAGACTCTTCATTCTAGAGAGAAAATTCAATAAATATCACTTCAGGTTTTCCCGTTTCATTTTCTCGCGTCGTGTGGCTTTGGAGACAATCCGTCCAGGCGTCTGTTATGTTGCATCACTCAAACGAGCACATCATCGAATGAAGTCATTACTTTGATATTTTTAAATATCTGACTATGGTTTTGGAACACTTCGAGCGTGCTTGATATACCAAATGGACCTCTAATGCACCTGTACCGTTCCAATGGGGTATTGAATGTGGTTAACTTGAAACTTTCCTCGGCAGTGTGAAAAAACCTTAATGCACTTGTGTCGACCAGGCTAAAAGGAATTGTACCTGTTCAACTTGATGTTATTACATTTCTTTCATAGTAGGATGTTGATTTATATTTCTTTCTGTTAATACACACGGTAGGAGACCCGTCTGGTTGTTAAACGACCACAGAGTGGATTCATCAACATTTGTACTGACCTCAAGCTGCTTCGTCCTATTAAACAGTTCTCGGAGTTTTCTCTCAACGAGACTACTATTCTACGTGATGGGCGGATTACCGGGATTACGTGTGATTCTGTTTCAATAGGATTCTCACTGTTCAGTTGAAAAAGACTTTCCTACATATGAGAATATTGAACTGTGTTTTTGCATCTCATCACAACTAACCAATGGGAGCTTATTCCCAGATTACGGCATAATCCGGTCTGTTTTGGGTTTCAACGGAATGTTCACTTTTTCGAATTCATTTCTCGTGATACATTTGCTTGTGCCGCAGTGCCTATGTTGAAAATGAAATAACTGTCTTTCACTTTCAAATTTACATACCAGCTGGTTCAACTTTTGCTGACACAGTCCCTATCAAAGTGGAGATAGGGTAGGGCATGAAATATATATTACAGAACGAGCGTAGGAAGGCTAACCAATCACCACACATGGCGTGAGTGAACCTAATGTCGGAACCAAATTGCTAAAGTCATAACATGTATATGTTCAACTGCTTCGCTCGGCATAGAAGTTACTTAATTTTATCTCTACTCAATCGAAGCAGGTACATACTGATACCGGCTCCTTAAAATGGATATATCCTTGGCTGGGTTAATTGCACAAGATTATTATTTTTTTTTGCTATATCGGCTCAGGGAAATCATGATTTTGGGAGCGGAAGCGATCTATGTCAAACACAATTCCGAATATTCGGTTGGTTATGTGGTACATACAAGTGCACGACATAGGTTCGGAATAATTGTATGCCTATTTGCATGTAGATACAAAATATTTATATATATATATGGTTGTAAATACGTATGTATACATCAGCCGAATTCTGGCCCCTAGGGACAACCATACAAGTTTACTAGCCGCCCACTCTCCTCTAGAATATTTCTTGTTTGAGATTGGGTTGTATTTTTGTGCACCTGCTCAGAAGCTCATTCATGTTTATACTAATATATCGTTTTCTAATCCCCCCCCACTAAGCGCATCTTTCATTAGGAACAATCATTTCCTCAAACATTTCTTGAATGTTGTTTCAATTCCGAATGTTATATGCTACATAGGCATATCTCGGTCCATTTCGGTATTCACATATACCAATAACACGATGGCTATCGGTGTCAGGTTTGGGAAACCTCTATGAAATGGTGATTGCTCGATTCTGGGAACTGGTTCCAGTTAATGTCGATATGTTGAAAAAGGTATCTGTGATATACAATATTGCGCTTTCAAATTGTTGAGATAAACATTGAGGGAAGACAAAATGATGCCGTTGTTTTTGTGTTCGAGCGGATGTATCATATACGTCTAGGTTATACTGGTGCTGGACTGTAACACTGCCTGTTGCTTATATTTACAAACAGTCAACTGTTGATTTTAAAGCTGGAGTGGTTGGACATATCATTAGCGTCATTTTGAATAAGTATCTCGTTATAGCTTATTCAAAATTATGCAGTATCAGTCTCCAAAAGAGGAGGATTATTGTACCAGTTAAATAACTTCTATGTATGTTATGAAATCAGTTTTCAGCAAAATGACAGGGTATCATGTAATGAATGATGTAACGAGTCGTTTATATCTTAAATAAGGGTGGAATTTCACAAGTTTACACACGAACAGCTTCAAATTAACCATTCAATGATTCAAATTTATCACCACAACGGATTGTATGCTTGTGTACGCCCCAAGGGTAATTTTAACTTTTTAATAATGTTCAGTGTGCATTAACAGGTACGGGCGAATTTTGTATCGAAATGTAATTTTAATAATGTCAATGTCCGTACTTCATTGTAGATCTGGACGAGTGTAAAGACCCTAATAAATGTGCCTTCCAGAATCAGTATTGCAGGAACTCTCAGGGCTCTTATGATTGTCGCTGTATGGAGGGGTTTGCCAAACGAACAGACGGTCATTGTACAGGCAAGGCCAAATTATTTTATAGCTTCTGCTTTCATATCCTAGCTGTCCGCCTAAAAAAATATTGTTGTTTTTTCTTAGAGATTTGTGGTACTACAGTTGAATCTACGATATATGCTATATCATCGTTTGGCGCTTTCTTTGCTTGCTGTCCTTTCGCATATATGCGCAAGATGGTCGACTTTTACTGCATTGTTTTTTTTTTACCGTAATCACCCGCATTTACGCAACCGCACAGTTGCATGGCGATCTGCTCTTCGTGTGCACTCGAGCTGCATGCCAACGAGTGTGTTTCAATCAAAGACTGAACAATTGTTGAAAGCGACGTTAAATTCTATTCACTCGCTCAATTTAGGTTTTAAGTTTCATCCCTCACAATTTATAATGGGGGTAGTGGGGTGTTCTGCTGGGGTGATGGGTTGAAGGTACATTTCTGCTCTCTCCATTTGGTCGACAGAAAACAGAAACTCTAGAAAACTTTAATAGCAAGAGTGTACTCACAGGAATTACAGAGAGCAAATGGAACGGCATGCATTCACCAGTATGGAAAAGATACATTTTTTTTGGTGCAATAATTCTTATCCGACAAATAACTCATACATACTCCTTAACTTTGTAATCACTGCTTCCCATCTCACTATTCTCGCACTTATAGCTATGCTCCTCGCACCACAACCCTGGTCACATGTATTCACCTTACCATCACGTTATACTTCATTACACTGTATTTGTATTTTCTGTCCGTTGTCACTTTTTTCTAACTCCCATTATCTCTACGTATCTTTCTTCACACTTTATTGCAATACAAAGATGTAACCCCCATGAAGCCCATCTCAGTAAACCATCTGTTTACTTTGCAAATAAAAATGTTCTTATACAAATAGATATAAATGAATGCGATTATGGAGGATGGGATTGTCATCTGAATTCCACGTGCCAGAATTTCATTGGAGGATACAACTGCACGTGCATGCCGGGATTTCTGGGCGACGGAAGGAATTGTGAAGGTGAGAGTCCCACCGATTGCATAATTGAGGCCCTGAATGATTCTGGTTAATTTCCTAAAGACTGTATGCTGATCAATTTATCGACCACTTTTGTCCTACCTGATACCTATCAATGTTAGCAAGGGGTGACTGAGCTAAGGTTTAACGTCGCTTTCATTACCACATTAGACTCTTAACGTACAGGTTATCTCCCTTTCAAATCCACAATGAATCCAAAATCGGAGCACAATCCAGCCCTTTCTCGACTGTTCGTTCTCGAGCACTGTGGCCAGAGGAATTATCGAGATTTTGGTCAGTCTGGAAATATCGGTTAAAATTTAAATGGACTTTTTTGCATAAAGAGGCCAGATCGGGAGAAGGTAAAGTAAGATATGTGCGTTTTAGCCATTTCTCGATCTGTTAAAAAGGAAGGTTATTCGATTTTGAAGACAAGGGGATATAAAACAAGGGGGTTGTGAGCGTGCTGAAGTGACGGCTCCGATGTATTGTTTTCCCTTCCCCATTTATTCCCTACCTCGACCCCACCTCCCTCCCGTAATCAACTCAATTAACCAATCAACAACGGTAACGAGCCCCTGTCATTGGGAACAGAGAGCTTTCCATGTTTTGCAGTTGGTTCCTTCTTCGACCTTCCGCCATATTTAATGATATCATGAAATATAAATTCTTTGCTGATAAAAGTAAACAGTTTGCTTGTATCAACAAGGGCCCGATTTGGTGATATCAACAACTGATTTGGTGATATCACCAAATCATTTAACGATATCAACAAACAGAAAGCATTTGCAGATTTCATCAAATAAGTTGCAGTCATCAAATCATTTGCTAATATAAGCAAATGGCGTACTGTCATCATAAAATCATTTGATGATATCTGAAATCAATACATATTTTCTGATATTAAATGGTTGATGATATCATCGAATATTTAACGATATCAGTAAACCATTTGATGATATCAGCAACTATTTGATGATATCAGTAAATACTGAATAAATCAAAACGGTTTGCAAGACGTGCGCGCGCACGTGCGTGCGGGTAAGTCCGCCTAAATATGCTTGCGTCGGCGTACACGCGTACACGCATTGGACGCATATGTGGTACAATACACTTGATATCAGATTCAATATTAAATTTGAACTGAAAAAATAAATTATGCCTCCAAGAACTCTCTGTGGTCATCTTCCTTTTTTGGATATGTTACGTTTACTTACGAACAACTCATTATGTGTGACTGTAATAAAGCCGATTAACATTTTTCTTGAAGATTACACACTGAAATATCCCCTTCGAAAAAACTGAGATGTTCAGTTGCATAAAAATGGAGATATGATTGATCAAAATGTGCCCCCCGTCTTATTTTGGTATTTTTGGGGCATTTTCATGGAGGATTTTCTCCTGTAGCAAAAATATGACACCTCAAACCAAAACAATTCGTGGTTCTTCCCAATAAACAAACTTCCTAATATATTATATGACAAAATTATTTTGATTTGAGGTGTCATATTTTTGCTATGAGAGAAAATTCTCACTGTAAATGCCTCAAAAATACCATATCGGGCCAGGGAGCATGCACATTTTGATCAATCATATCTCTATTTTTATATAACGGAGCATCACAATTTTTTCGAGACTGGTATTTCAGTATGTAAACTTGAAAAAGAAAATGTTTTGTACGGAACCGTGGAGAGGAAGCAGGTTTTGGATTGGGGAAAAAATTCAGCATGATTACTATCACACACAAGGGAGTTTTTCCCGAATTGTCGTCACATATCATTCAGTCGAGGTTTCCAGGAGCACACCAAGTGACCACCTGTCTGGAATGGGACACAGGGTGATTAGGGGCTGTCTCCTCAGTGATACTTAAATATATTAATTATCAGCAGTTTATGTCACTACCTTAGGGTACATTACATTGTAATATTCTGTAGCAGCTAATGTCATTTAATATAGTTCAGGTTAAATTTGGATACGACTGCATGTGTTTCAGATATAGACGAATGTAGTACGGCAAACCCGTGTGGTGGCAATTCTCAGTGTACGAACACTGTGGGATCGTATCTGTGCCAGTGTCAGACTGACGATGGTTATGTCACAGCAAGTGGAAACTGTCCAGGTATACATTTCAATTAACCAGTTATTAGCATAAGTTATTAACGAACATAAGGTCGTTCTAATTAGGAGTAACATTGGCGACAGGATGCACATTTCATGAATAATGCATATGTTTTGTGGAAACGTGTATTGATAGTTTCTTTCAGTTTACATGTAATAAGATTTCTGTCCTATAATATAATAGACGTAGACTGATTACACTTGGATTAACGATTGTTTGACGAAATAACGACATCTTCAGTCATATCATTGAAATTGGTGTATTGTCATTGGAAATTTTTATGACTACTCATATAAAAACTTCGTTATTTAGTAAAAGTTTTCGTTTCAACAATTGACTAAAGTAATATTTTTCAAATCAGATTATCAGGTCCAGATTATAGTAACTGTATTGAATATTTTTTCAAACAGGAGTTCAAAGTGGATTACAGACAGACGAGAACAGTAAGTATAAACTATAAACTTTAACTTTGGTCGAACTATTTATTGACAAATATTTTCATGGTTGCAGCTGACAATCACAAGAGTTGCCATAATATATTATAGTCGGAAGAGCGAAAAAAGAGGTGAAAAATGCGTTGGACAAAAAGTTGATCCGACCAAGAATCTCATGGTCGACGAATGTGATTTTAGTCGCCACTATCGACCGTGAAAGCCAAGAAAAACACCTTAAATGAAACGAGATCTTCAGGGAAAGAATCAATGGAATATTCAATTCATTTAGATATTTTATCTCCTGATAAAGAAGAAATACAACGACGAGGAGAAAACGTATCACGATACTACTCTACTGTCCAATATGTTTCACCAAAACCACAAGTATTACTCATTTGGTTGAGTTGGATCGCGGAGCGAACATTTTGCCCAGTGACCCACCAGTATCTTTCTAATGATACGAGGAAAACGAGAACAAATTCGTTCTAGATTTTTCTCTACATGCTTGTCAATCTCAATAGTGTCCGCAATTTGGAGATAAAATACGAAAAATTACTTTTCTTTGTGGCAATGCTTGTAAATGCGAGCATTGGGCGCGAAATCGAGTTATTTTATTGACAAAAATGCAAAGAAAAAAGAACAATTGTGCTTTCACGGATGAAGATGTAGCGTATGTGTAAGAATGCATCACATTATCGAGCAACCAAACACAACAAACTGCAGTTTGAGAGTACACAATTGATTACAGACAAGAGTTTCGTTGGAATCCGTCGTATATCTTTTGCCGATTCGAATAAAACGTATGAGTTTTCGTTTAAAATTTCAATACAAAGCGCGTTGAAGAACCCCACGCCCTGATCTGCAGAAGTCGGTACGTTATTGTTAGGGAATCGATGACGATTTAATTGATAATCCAACACAGTTGAAGGCAATGATTTAATCCCCGAAGAGAGTGGTGGTTTATTTTTCTGGCTGATATACTTCAATCTTACTTTTTGGAAACATATACTTTACAGCGACCACTTACATCGGTATCGGAGTAGGTGTGGTGTTGGCTGCTTTGTTGATCCTGGTTGTGATTGCTCTACTTGTTACCTGGAAGAGAAGGTAAGATCACAATTCCGTCTATATAATACAAATCCGTCTATGCAATACAAGTCAGTCTGTATATCACAAGCTCGTCTATATAATACAAGTCCGCCTATATAATACAAGTCCGTCTATACAATACAAGTCCGTCTATATAACACAAGCTCGTCTATATAATACAAGTCCGTCTATATAATACAAGTCCGTTTATAGAATTAAAATCCGTCTATACAATACAATTCGGTCTTATAATACAAGTCCGTCTATACAATACAAGTCCGTTTATATAACACAAGCACTTCTATATAATACAAATCCGTCTATAATACAAGTCCGTCTATATAATACAAATCCGTCTATGATACAAGCCCATCCATATAATACGTCTGACCAAAAGTCCACAAAGGATCACAAATCCGTCTATAATGTCTTTATTCGCATCAGATTCACTACTTTCCCGTCCAATCACTGCTTAATAAAGTGCATTCTGATCAATATGTGCACAAACAAGGATGCCGAGTTCACAAAGTTTGCTAAAAAAAACAAGTAAACATAATTGGTCTTAATTTTGAAGAAACGGATGACGAAGTATTGTGTGATTTTGTTTGGAAGAAAATACACCTCTCGTGCATGACAACTGTATGTGATGTCTTCCACCTTCAAGTCTTTCTTATCTACCTTCGAGTCTTTTTTTATATTTGAACGTGTGGTTACGCTTTTGGTTTGAAGAATTACCTATAAACACCTCCTTATTTCAACAGGATATTCACGGGAAATTGAAAGTTGAAACCGTTGTCATGGGCGATGTCATGGGCTTGCGAGTGTTGATCTTGTAACACAATACAGTTGAACTAAACCTTGACTCGCATCATTGATGGACCGGTTGACTTCTACTATAATATAAACGTTTAGTTGCGTAATAAATGTATACCACGTTAGATCAAAATTTAGCGCTTTTTCCAGGTCCAGGAAACATTCTACGGTATTCAAAGCGTTTCAGGGTCTAATAAATTCTGAAAAACTAGCTTTTAACGTATATCTGACTGGTTTCTTTTAGTGACATTTAGAAGTTGGGAAGTAGATAAATAAACAAATTGCTTAAGGATAACAACTTCTAGTTTATTCAGGACGACGTTTCGATACAGGTACAGTCTAGTATCGTTCTCAAGTCAATGACATCAATTGATTGATTGAAATTGCAGTTTAAGGGCCGCTTCCCGTACGGATTTCACAGCCCATCAACTCAATGTTTTATTTTAATTACACGTTACATTTCTTAGTTCATTTAAGATGTTTACAAGCGCTGTATTATCAAACAAACAAATAAGTAAATAAATATATAAATAAA
Organism: Hanleya hanleyi; assembly: GCA_036873755.1. Taxonomy (NCBI): domain Eukaryota; kingdom Metazoa; phylum Mollusca; class Polyplacophora; order Lepidopleurida; family Hanleyidae; genus Hanleya; species Hanleya hanleyi. The sequence goes on along the minus strand of JAVTVY010010511.1, from coordinate 18,627 downwards.
TAAATAAATAAGTAAATAACAAGGAGTGAGCGGATGGAGATATGAATAGAATAAAAGAATTGTCTATGTACAGGTTCGTCGGTTGGTTTTTGATTAGGTTTTATTGGTAGATATGTGTCCATTGTACATTGTAGACGCGTGGATGATTCCTTTGTCTTTGTACCCCTCCGTACACACAAAGCCGTCCAGAAAATACTGGGAGAGCCATAGGCCTTATCTTCCAGAAATCTGTGCCTGTAACAGTGCTTGGAATGTGTATTGGTGTACAGGATGGCAGGCAATGCCATCATATCAATTGATTGAAATTGTAGTTTAAGGGCCGCTTCCCGAACGGATTTCGCGGCCCAGCAACTCAAATGTTTTATTTAAATTTCACGGTACATGTCTTCGTTAATTTGAGAACTTTTGCAGTGCTAGATATTAAAATAAATAAATAATAAATAACAATGAGAGAGCAGAGGGAGATATAAGTAGAAGTATAGAAGAATCGATATGTACAAGTTGGTAAGTCTGTTATTGGTTAGGTTATACTGATAAATATGTGTTATAATCGCGTGGAAGATTCCTTTGTCTTGATACCCCTTCGTACGCACAAAGCCGTCCAAAAAAAACTGAGAGAATCACGAGCGTCTTCAGGATTTTTCGAGACGACTTCCCTAACGACGTCCTTGGGAACAGGGTGGGTTCTTCCTAACTCAGGAACTCTGGATGTGATAGGTAAATATAGGGTAAGGGGGTGTGGCATTCCTATCACAGCTCAGAGCGAGGGTAGGTCAAATTTTCGTGATAAAATCTGCTGTTCCGAAAAGTGTCTTTTCGCAATCTTTCGCTGACGAAAATAACGAAACGGGAGATAAATAATATGCCAATTTGATACAGTTTGACCGACCTGAGCTTCTTTGTCCATGTACCATCTATCATGACTTTTTTGATGCTGACAAAATGTGATCAAATGTGTGAGAAATACCTCGATTGATTTTAACGTTTTCGCGCATTTCTGACATCTTGTGAGAATATGACCTTCGCTATTTTTTATCTCGTGACCTTTCTGATCACGTGAATAAACACACATCGCTATTGGTTTAATTACAACACATATGAGAGAAGTGGGAAGAGGTGCCGACATACTGGCAGAGCCTCATGACTTCACAGTATAGTCTTCCGGTTAACCTATTCTAAAGCACATACCAAGAATCTAACGATTCGTGATAGGTGTTGTATCTCAGGTACGCTTTTATTGTACCTGTTCATGTGGCAACTTGGATGATATGACCACACGGCCCCTAGCACCGGCATAAGCGGTATTAGATACAAATATAGAGAGCTATGATGAAAATGCTCTGACAACTCGTACAGGAATGTAAAAAACTCAAAATATCTTACGGAAGAACTTGATGATAAAGGTCACATACCGTATAGACATGTATCCACATGGGATTTCTCGACTTTCTATACTACAATCCCTCATCAGGACCTTATTGACCGTCTAAGTTCATTAATAGTATCTGTGTTCAAGAAAACTGATCGTAGATATATTAATGTAGGAAGCCATAAAGCATTCTTTAGCTCTACTACATACAGGAGATATCATTCATGGGATGTTTCTTTGTTTATAGAGTTGCTTGAATTTCTCATTAAAAATATCTATGTGAAATTTGGCAACACAATATATCAGCAGCATATAGGTATTCCAATGGGTACTAATTGTGCACCCCTGTTGGCTGACCTGTATGTGTTCTCTTATGAATATGACTATATGCAGGCGCTTTCAAAAACCGATCCATTCAAAGCCCGTTCCTTCTCATTCACCAAACGCTATATAGACGATCTTCTCGCTGTGGATAATCGCTATATAAATGACGCAGTGAAGGATATATATCCACCTTCACTGGATTTGAAGGAAACTACAGATAGCCCTACAGGCACATCATATTTAGATCTATATCTCTACAAAAATGAAGCGGGCATTCTCTCTCGTCGAATTTATGACAAAAGAGATGAATACAATTTCGACATCGTAAACTATCCCTTTCTGGACAGAAATATTCCAGTGGGACCTGCATATGGCGTATACATATCTCGCCTAGTAGCATTTGCTAGATCCTGTGTTAATTGTGACGATTTCAATCAACGTCACAAAACATTGTTGCAGAAACTTATAAAACAGGGCTATTCCTCCAAGCGCCTCCACTCAAAGTTTCTCAAATTTGACGATACATATCGCACGCTGATAGCAAAATACGAACGTAGCGTGCAAGATCTATGGCGTTACGTTTCGTAACTTGTGTCTAATTCCGCTTAACCCGGGGCTAGGGGCCGTATGAACCCATGTACTTCAAGATCCTCATGGTGCTCATATGAACAGTCACAATCAAAGCGTGACTGAGCCACATCATTCTCTAGATACCGACTTTAGAACGATTATTATGGATTAAGAATATTGATCAGCGATACGGATTTTATATTTTTGGAACATCATGATGTCTTGTCGGCATCATTGAAAACTGTTGACCGCTTCTCTCTTGCAGGAAACTAGCCTATGTTTATGTATACTATGATTGTCTTTTTTGAATTTGGCGCTAATACTGTTATATGGATATGGAATAGGTCTTTGGATTATGGACGCGGATATTCTTTAATGGACGACGGCTGAATTATGAATGACGGACTAGACGCTTGTATTGATAATTGGTGAGCTGTTTGGCTGTGACAACTCGTACACTGGGGATTGGTGAGCTGTTTCGTCGTCAGATGAAATTGACGGCATTTAACACAAAAGACTAGTCTGTAAGGCCCGATGTCGACCCAGCATCAACTTCCCACAAACCGGCATGGATCGATTTCTTGATGACGTGAGCCAAAAGGTCAACCCCATTCTGCGTATGTCCCTGTAAACTGTGGAGAAAGAAAGACAACGGTTTTGTTGACAAAATCTGTGTTTGATGGCAGATTCCATCCAATTAAAGGAGTCATTAGGTGGTTGTCATAGTGCTGGAGATGCCAAATCATATTATTTATTCGATAAAATGCTGTTTGTGCCTCTGTCTCAATCCCCCCACGCCGTGTGCAGTTAAAGATCTCGAGCGACTGACGTCTTATTTAGTTATTTCCACTTCAGGCTCTATCAGTCATTCGGGCTAAGGAGTCAGATTCAACAACAACAACAACAACAAAAAAACCCAAAAAAAACCAGACTCCTTAGCCGATGTTTTCGGCTAGGTTCTTCCAGAAATCTGTGCCTGTAACAATTGCCATCAATGATTGATTGAAATTGTAGTTTAAGGGCCGCTTCCCATACGGATTTCGCGGCCCATCAACTCAATGTTTTATTTAACTTTCACGGTACATTTCTTCGTTAATTTAAGATCTTTTGCAGCACTAGATATTAAATAAATTAATTAAAATTGCCATCAATAAATAAATAAGCAGTATATATACAGTTCCTTGGGTAAATGTCAACAGTATGATAACAATAGTATTATACTAGGTGAGAAATATTTAATAGGACAGGATTGGACTTGGATATGGCTGGATTTATTAACAAGGTGGGCTTCTAGGCACGGTGGGGTTCCTGGGTTAGTAGGTCCTACACGCTGGGGATGAATATGCCCTGGTCTCTGTTCAACTGTGGTCCCAGTAGCTTTTTTGTTTTTCCAATGCATGTGGTTTGTGGCAAGGGGTTTGGTGTTGTTCAAGTTGATTGAGTGGGAGGATTTTCTTTGATGTGGTCCGAAACTGCTGATTTCCCATCTTGTTTGGTCACAGATGATTGGTGTTCTTTCATTCGTTTATTGAGGCGTCTTGATGTTTCGCCGATGTAATGTTTTTTGCAACTGCACTCGAACTTGTAGATTAAACCTTTTGGCTGGGGTTTGGTGGTTGGGGCTTTTTACCGGTCGCATTGATGTGAGTCTTTAGTTTACTGTTGGTTGGAAAGGTGGCCTGGATGCTGGCTCGTGTCTGGAGTAGTCTGGCGACCTGATGGCTTGTCTTGCCTATGTAGGGCAGGGTTATTCGGATATTTGGGCCCTCTTCTCTGAGAGTCAGTTGTCTCTGGTTTGGTTGTAGGGCTTGTTTTACAGTCTTATCCACTAGGTGTTTGGGATAATCTTTGTACTTGATGAAAACGGTCTTGATGTTGGAAATTTCGTTGTCAAGGTCAGTTGAACAGATGGATTGTGCTCGCTTGGTTAGTGTTGAGATGATGGCTGTCTTTGTTTGGGCTGGGTGGTTGGATCTGTAATGAATATGTTGGCCGGAGTGGGTAGCCTTTCCGTACACACTAGTTTGCAGGCCGGTAGGTGATCTGCTGACAAGGACGTCCAGGAAAGAGAGAGCGTTGTTGGTTTCAGTTTCCATGGTGAATTTTAGACGTTGATGCTGGGTGTTGAGATGGTTGAGTATTGTGGTCGGGTCATCTGTTTGTTGGAGGGGAACGAAGGTGTCCTCTACTTTCCGTAGCCAGACTAGAGGCTGGACAGGGGCGGATTGGAGGGCCCGGTTTTCAGGGCCCGGTATATTTCTCACCTAGTATAATACTATTGTTATCATACTGTTGACATTTACTCAAGGAACTGTATATATACTGCTTATTTATTTATTGATGTCATTGACTTGAGAACGATTTGTTTATTTATATATCTGACTAACGTACTATCACTGTGATTTGTTTTATAATCACACTTGTCCAACATGATTGAAACGACTGCCTTCAACAATTGCCGTGACATGGAAGCCGTACAAATTGCGACAGTTCTGGTTTATAACTTGTGCACGATATCTTTGTAGGAGAGACGATAAACTTCCCCCTCCCCATATCGACGCTCATAGAGAGGTCGTGACCATAGCTCCACTAGAGGGTATCGACAACGTACGGTATGAAAACGTGCCTTACCCTGGCGGAGACGAGAATTACATCACCCTAGTGGCAGACCCTGAACACTCCACCCGCTCCTCCTCGGCCGACAGTACTGGCATCGCTGAGACTAACGTGGATAGTCTCTACTCCAACAATAAAATTCTCAAAGGTAAATACAGAGTACCTGTACACAAAAAGAAGAAGGCCAAAAAGGTTCCTGACAACGATAGCCGATACGGCCAGGTGACCTGTATCTCTTCAGTGTCCCAACACGAAGATGGTACAGGAATTGACTTCAGCAGACACTTCACAATTTTACCAGATACCTACGCCAACCAAACCATCGTTGATTCCACAAATGATGAGTCAAACACGGAGGGTAATTACAACATGCTTTGGGACAAAATTAATCAAGATATTGAGTCGATAAAACCCACGTTGAAGCCCCGAAAGAACAAGAAAGTTGACGTTTCCGACTCGGAAAGTATTGACGGCTATTATGACCGTCTTGGGGATACATCAGTAAAGAGGTTGCCGTCTGGTAGGGAACCTTCCGTATATCAACATATCTATGACACGTCCGAGGCTGCCTGTAGGATGTGACAGCATTCCAAATTGTTACAGAGAGTGAAATATGTCGATATAGAATGACGGATTGAATTTCTGCACGAGAATCAAGTTAGGATGGTTCTCGTCGATCCATTCCATTGGGAGTATCCACATGTTTCAAGGAGCCGCTTTGTCCTGTATACAAGATCAAATCTCCTGGATTCATACTGAGATTAAATCCGTTATAATTTATGTTTAAACACAGCCCCTATCGATTCTTGTGCTTATTCAGAAGAGCACAAATTCTGTGTAGGGTTAAAGCAGACGTATATGTGACCCATGGCTGAACCAGAAGCTTGAGATAAGACAAGACACAAATTGTAGCCATCGCAACGTGTTGTTGAGATGGAATACTAAAGGAACAACATAAGTGTGTTTATGTGTACAAAATGGCGTTTAACCATTTTAATTCATCTAATAGTAATTTGTGCTATAATCATAAATAAGTGGTCTCATCCTTGTTATGTATCTCCCCATCAATCTTAATCACATTATCCAGCTTCGGATTAAATCACCGCGCTACCGCATTATGTATTCGATTAGTCACAGACTGTCAAACATGCTTTAACTGCATACATAATGCCCCTCAAGATATTTATATTTATCTTAAATCATACTATTGAATTCGTTTATATATAATTATGAGTTGTAAAAAAGATATTTGTTTTTATACATGTTGTATATCGTTATCACTGATATGATAGGTTGGTTGTGTTTGCAAATATATTTAGTGTATCCATATTACAATATAATAATATATAATTAACTGTTGTCTTTTTATTTATCTTGGATTTCTCCAATACAGTAAATTGCAGATGGTATATATGCGAATATATTTTCGCAATTATAGTACCGTATTGGCGTGACGGGATCTTGAAAGGCGCATAGCGGAATCAATCTCGGTAAACCAAGATGGTAAATCAGGGGAATACTATCTAGACGTAACGCTATGAAAACTTCGTGCGAAATGTTCACCGATATTCTACGAGATCCCATAATAAGCCAATCACGACAATTTCCGTCTTTTCCCTTCGACAATGATTGGCGTTTAATCCACAGATATAAACACCTTCGGACGGCACAATCTTTTGATATTTTCGGCCCGCTCTGGAGACGATATGTCACCGTCTCGGACACTGACAGAGAAGAGGTGCTCTCCGCTATTATATACCTTTCCGCTATGCACAGGCATCTTCATTTTATCTAGCCAATTTCTACGTTCCCACTTCGAAGTTCGAAGGGTGCACAGGATGTTTCACAGATGGTGGATCATGTTTTGTAGCTAATGCTCTTTGTTTTTCGAAGGCCAGCAGTGCATATGGTAGAGGATCTGACACGATACTGTCTTCATTTTATACTCTCAAATGAATCAGGGATTCCTCATGAATGTTCAGGCCATATAATCACACTTCATTTTGAGCCTGACATCCAAGACCTTTTCAGGAGTGTTCCCTTTTCAGAAACTTTATCACGAGTGCAGGGAATATATAATAAATTCTAAGCTTAATATCCTGTCAAGGCACCCCAAATTGAATATGTCGCCGTTTTGCATTAACGCGAGCATCCAACAATCATGATATATTTTCCATGTGGAAAATCGAAGGTATTTTTTTTTAGGTTGTGTCAGCCGAATTACTCTCTGCGCCGCCAGAGTATCTTTTGATGGGACTGCGTGCAGCCCGGAGCCATAACACGGGGTAGAATCTAAACATTGGGGCAAATGGAGATTTAGTGGTCGTGTGTCATATACATACATACATAGATACATGGGCTCACCGAAAATCAAATTCAATTTTATGTAAGTAAGATCTTATATCCACGTACAGAATCGGGGAGTGTTGATAGGATAGTAATTTACTAAGACTGCCTAAATTCAGAGTGAAATCCGTTAAATTGAATTGTTTGACCTGAAAATTCAAGAGGGACTCCTGAATCATTTGGGAACTGTAGTGCGTTTGGAATAGTAGAATTCATTTAATTTAGCGTAGATTATTCGTTGCTGGTTCAAAATACAGTCATCAGATCCGACATTCGATAACCAGTCGTCGTCCATAAGGAATATATCCATATAAGAATTTCAAATTTGACAATTAATATGGGGGAGAACATGTACCGCTTTTCGAATTCCTACAGGCAGGAAATCGCAAGTAGAGTTAACTTACGTAAAATGGTAATGGTCCATAGAGTACAGTATTGGCTTTATGGAATTACCAGAAGTGGATGAAACTCATGAACTTCTGGAATCACTCAACATAAGAAGCGATATTCTCAGGCACTGAGATGACATCAGTCGAGGCTCTGTTCATTATTCGCAATTTCTGCAATTGTTACGCGTATAATCGATGCATTATTGTGAAAGTACTTCTATATGCAAAATCAAATCCACAAAACATTGCCAATAGTACATCTATAAGACTCGATTGTCTACGTGACCTGTTTGACCCGTATATCAATACCTACTGCCATACAGGGTCGACCCGTGTCCATTGTCTATGCCTTCAGCTAGAATGGGGAGACATACTATAACTTCGGTTATGGCGAGGCGACATTTGAACCAGAGAATTTCTCTTTCTGGTCTTTCTCGAAGTCGTTCAGTTCAACTGTTCATCAGGAGGTAACAAAATGAAATTACCTTCAAATCCCCGTGGTGATCGACCATTAGAGAAGTTAAAAGATGGACCTATATCTGGACGACGAGAACCACTTTGATATCGAGCATATCCAGATGATGGTTTCAATGCTGTTTGCCTCTCCAGTCGATCATAATAGCTAGATGGCCCTTTGTCGGAAGTTGTGTTTTCAGTTCCCAGACTCGGCCCTGAAATCACAGCAGCATCTTTGGCATTACGATTATCATTCTTATTATCAGAGCCTATTCTGTCAGAGGGTAGTCCTGAAAACAACTTTACCAATGCAAGATCTGAATTACAGGAGTTCTTTCCTGCGGGAACATTAGGTGATATCGTTGATAAATTCTGCATTTCAGTACTCTCTTCACCGAAATTTGACTTCGCTGCTGCGGACATCTTCTTTTCTCTAGCATCTCCTTTGGGATTTTCAATGGCTGGTATTAACCTGGTTTCGCTTAGTCTCAGTGCAATATCGTAATTGCCATCCGTCTTCACCGTCTTTCTGTTCTCAGCACGGTGGGGTTTACTAACACAAGCATACAACGAGGAGCGCTCACTGTCGTTCGTTTGATTATGATCTTCCGGCAAATCCTCGCCATCTGACCTGTCCTGTGCCTGGCATTCGTGATCTGACCTATCGTGTGCTCCACCGCCATGGTTGGACTTGTTCTGTGTCTCATCTAAGTGATTTGGCCTCTCCTGCTCCGGGTCGATATTCTCCCCACGTTCTCTTCCGTTCTCTTCGTTCCCTTCCATGTCAAGATGTCTATCATTGTTGTTCCGGTTATTTTCATGGTCTCCAAGGATGTTATTGACCATCGATGTTGCAATACCATTTGATCGACGGCATCTGAGCAAAAATAAAGAACGAACTTGTGCATAATTGAGATGAATAACCAATCCCATGTGAGATTTGGGTTTGAAAGTTTCGCTACTGAATATTACCATGTCATCTATTAAAAAAACTATTGCCATGTGGTACTAAGTGTGAAGTTCCGCTCCTGAATATTATTACATCATCTATATAGATAAACCATTGCCATGTTGCTGTTCCACTGCGGAACACTAGCTGTGATCATCTACATATCATCTAGGCGTCAGATCCGACATTTACTATTCAGTCTTCATCTACAAAAGAAATTCTGGTCAATACTACAAGGAACTTAAAATCAGGCGTTTGATGGAATCACCTTTTTGACAAGATTCTGCAGTACTGTTCTGTGACTTTGAGCAAATAATCAATGCTTATACCGTAGAATTCATGAAGAGTCAACTATTGTCATGTAGTATTAGATATGAAGTTCTTCTGCGGAATAGTGTTACCCGTTTTGAATGACATAGCCATAGTTACGAAAGCCGAGAGGGTTCTTCAGAGTTTTACTTTTTGACTTCTGACTTCCGACTTCCGACTTCTGACTTCCGACTTCTGACTTCAAACTTAGGATGTTTTTGGCTTTATAATGCAATACATCTTAAATTATGAAACATGGAATAACAGAATACCATTATTATGACATCTTGTGCTTGAAAAGCTGATTGCCTGTACTTTTAATAATCAGATAACCATTGAAGTTTATCTGGAGTTATATTCTGATTATTAAAATGCGATAATGTAAATCGAATAATGCAAATTATAAAAAAATGTGGTAACGTAATATGCCACAGACAAATGCGACTCATTACATAAAATATTTGCACAATTCTATCCAAATGATCATAATTACTTCCAAAACATTATCGAATAATATAGTATGATAATTTACGCATCAATGCGACAAGGGGCTGTCAATATATTTATCGATTATTCAAATATTACGTACGATTTTCTGACTTCCTAGATGCTAGGACACAAAAAAACTAAGCCTAATTATGCCAAGCCCAAACATATAATAAGATTGTATCATTAATCCCAAATAATAAATAAATAATATAAATATATATTTGTATCACGGGATTTTATAGTTCCCTCATCTGGCTTCTCCAAACCTTCAATAGTCTTGATAATTTTAATTACTTAAAGGGGAGCTCAAATGTTGCCATATCTTTCTGAAAATTGCCACATTGTTCTGAATTGTTTTTTTTTTTTTTTTACATTTTCTTGCATGAAAACATTTCTCCTGGTTGATGAGAAGCTTTCTGAATTGATGAACTTTTCTGGTAAAAATTTGATATGGAAATAAGGCTATTGGTGAGTTGATTAGATAGACAAATACGAAAATTTAAGATTCTGATACCTTTGCAAGCCATTAACTTGTGTAAGGTGTGTTAGCTGAAATGAATTTTTAATAAATATGAATCGCGTGAATACTCCTTTGTTACTTCATATTTGTTAATCCGTGCAGTTTCCAAAATAAAGCCCTTTATAATCTGTTGATATGTCATGAGAACCGTATTTCTATAAATACTTATAATTTTTAGAAGTAGTTTTCATGATGCTGTAAATAAGCAATATTACAAAGAAATACATTAGACTTATAGCTTTGTGACAATTCCAGTATAATCTAGCCATTATCTTGAGTTCATTTGGTGACTTCACCAAATACCATTTGCAATAAATTACATCATTAGCAGATTTAAACTTCAAACCTAATGTCTCTGTAACCGTGGCCTAAAACAGGACCTAGAACGCTAGGGTTCCCTTTTAAATTGCCAATACTATAATCAGAAAGACCAAAGCACAAAGTCACAGACAGAATTATAGGTATTATTATCATATATGTAAAGGTAAAGTTGCAAGGGGTGAATGAATGTCCAAAACTCTGAAATCGTAAGTCAGAAGTCGGAAGTCAGAAGTCAAAATCTGATTATTAAAACTACATGCAATCAGCTTTTCAAGCACAAGAGGCCATAATAATGGTATTGTGTTATTCCATGTTTCATGATTTAAAATGTAATGCATTATAAAAGAAAAAAAATCCTAAGTCTGAAGTCAGAAGTCAGAAGTCGGAAGTCAAAAAGTCAAACTCTGAAGAACCCTCTCGGCTTTCGTACATAGTCTAGTATATTAATACCAGACTTTCTGGATTCCAACTTCTTCTTTAATTCACACAAAGTTTCCTCAGTATGACCTTGCCGCTATAAAGTATTAGTATAACGTTATCGGCACACTTGACGAATTGTGGGAAATAAAGAATCCAGAAAATTTAGTATCAATATATCATCTATATACACAATCCACTTCTGCAATTTTGATATAGTTTAGGTATTGTTATATCATCTATATAAGCTATGAACCATTGCCGTGTGGTTTAAAATGTTGAATATTGTTATGTCATCGTTATAATCAACTAAACATGACCAAGTAGTTGGCGGTGTGAAGGATAACCACTGAACAATCCCGTATCATCAATTTTTACAAATAACCTTCTCCATGAATATAGAGGTAAAAACTTACGCAGCCGAATATTACCATATCAACTCAAACAAATAACTAGGCCCTATTGCCATATGGTATTTAGATGTTCCGTGCTATTTTCGTGTGAAATAAAGCTGTTGCTCAAGGTCTGTTGTTTCGGATGGATAATTGCTCTCACTTATATAATACGACTGCAAATACTCCACACGTCAGAAATGCCGTGCCAACACCAACACCAACACTGACGCCGAGAAATAGAGCAAATGGTTCATCTGGTTGATTAGAGTTCTGCTCCGTGACTTTAGTGCTGTGTCCGAGTGGCAGTGAATCTGCGGGGAACGTGAAAGAAGACATAGCCAATTAAGGTAAACTTTTTTAACAGACAGTTCAACCATAAAGTCAGTGGATGAAAGATGTACACAGTAATTTATTACACAGGAATATAGAATTGAGCGATTCCTCTCCAAGTATCACAGACTGAGGGCAAACAAAATTAATCATATTTATGTACTTCGGGCACTACGCTTTTAAATCCGCATAACACTAATTATTCAAGATTCTGACGTTGTAAGCTTGCATTAGTTTTTCTGTCCCGTACCTGTTGATGTCACTACCCCATCAGTTGACGTTACTGTAGATAAGTCATCTGTTGAACTTAGTGTAGAAGTAAGGCTCGAGGCAGACGATTGACATATGCATCCTTCAAGACAGTTTGAAATATTAAGTAATTCAAAATAGCACATTCAAACAGGAACAGATGTACCTGGGGTAAATATATATATAAATTTGATGCCCAGATAAATAAAGGTGAATCGATTGAATAATATCAAATGTTAATTAAATGATATAATCCAAGCTAACATTGATGGTAGGAGTGGAGGGGATAGGTGTGAAATCTGGTAGATAATTGAATGGACGTAATGTACACAGGGTTAAAGAATGACATACTGATATGACTTCCAACTGGGTTTATCAAACAAAGATGTAGGTTCTGCATCGAATCTAATTAGCATGAAGAGTTATTCGAAATAACATATCCAGAAATAACATATCCAGATAAACTGGTAACGTGTACATTGTGGATACATACGTATTTCCTACTGAGCAGAGGAATTTTCCACGCATTTGAAAGAAAATGTTTATTTTTTAATATTACCATTAAACGTGTTGATCTAATCAGCTTCGGATTTATCCAATACTTCATAACCATGAGGATTTGCACTATTACGGAAATAATATAATCGCAAACTGACACAAGGCTATTTTATGGATAACAACTTTTATTGTTTTGGTGCTAACGTTTCGTTGGAGATACTTCCAACTTTCTCAAGCTGATTGCATCAGTAATATATAGCAGCTTCAGTCCTACCTGTGTCCCGTATTTAGTATGCATATATGAAGTTAGTTTCAATCTCATCATACTTCTTTTCGCGAGTCACTGATGCGAATCACACACATCACGTGCCTACAATAAAATCAACGCGTGTTTCATAACTGTACGTTCCTTAACAGCACTAACAAACAACTGATTACATGTACATACCGATTTCGCAGAAGGCTCGACGATTGCCTTGAGAGCAGTTCTGAGAGGAGAGACTGGGACTCATTGTCAAACACTGTTTATTCTCTGAGTCTGTGTTGTCCAAATTCATGTTAGCTATCTCCAAATCTGTGAACAGAGCAATACTTATAGTATTAATAATAACTTCATTTCAGAGTCAGATTCATGTGATAAAAGAGTAGTTAGTTACATTTTATGTAACAAGGAACTGATTGTTGGAATACTACTTCCTGTAGCGGCTAGTAGTCGTATTTACATAAATCTTCACATCAAAATAGAGCAATGTGCATATTACAGAGCTGCCACTAACTTAAACTTTGTGATTGTATAGTAGTAGCGGATCGGTGCAGGTCAGTTCATAACTTAACAGTTTCCACTCCCTGATTCCCACACGGTCGTATTCAGCTTCCTCAATGAAGGATAAATGAGAAATGTCAAAAGGAGGCTCCAAGCTCAGAACAGTACAGTGCTGTATAGGAGATACCATTTCCATAAAAGATAGCATACGCTTACCCTCGCTGAATGACCATCTACGTCTGCTTAACCCCATCCAGAAATTCTTGTTCTTGTACAAGGTTTCGTAAGTGTTACGGGAACAATTAAACCCATGAGAAAGTAGTTCTTCGCCCTGTGGCAGATAGCCACCTTCATCTTGACACGCCTGATAGCCTTGGAACCACAAAGCATTCCTGATATTACTTTCTTTAATACACGGCTTTGATATGATCGCAGAATCTGGACAGCTCACAGAGGAGTCTGCGGCAAGAAACAAACATATGAGTAAGTTTCAGGCGTGCTGTTTTAGGTGTTGTGTGATTTGGGCGATCGTTTATGTGTTGGATTGATTTCAAATGTAGAAATAAAGACAGAAGTATTTAGCCAGCAAGATTAGGACATAGTATGTGATTATTGTGTGAAATACACCGGCCTACTTGACAAGAAGTTACACAACCCCACATACTAAGACATGCTGGAGACATACAAAGAAAAATTTTGTGCTCTGCATCTGATCTTAATGTTTGTTCTCCCCAGCTGTATGTGAGAAATTCGCAATACTTTTGTCATGTGTAGTTGAATAGCATTGTCAATATTGGAATACCAAGTACCAAGCAATAGAACAAAATGATTTAGATACTTACTAAACTGACATAGTATTAAACGTTTCTCCTGATAACAGTTGCCAACATTCCAAATAAAATTACATGTATCACTTGAGTATTCAATTCTGGCAAAAGCACAATCTTCGGTGAGAAATCGGTCAGGGTGGTGACTATCGTAATCCCAATTTAGCCGTGTAATATCTGCAAAGAAATATGTAGTAAATCTTTCTTTTTTTACAAAATTTCAGAAAAGTCAGAAAGAGGTAATCAATCATGTAAACAATCCTATCGACGGTGGATTTCTTGGACAAAATAAAATTCTATGATAATTTCCCAAAGTTCCAAATGCTAGGTAAAAGGTAATCCAATGTGGGATCACATTTTGCATTATCAATATTATTCAGGTAGATGGACACGGCAATTGTAAATGGGTTACGTGGGTCTACATTCAGCGGATCCGAATATGTATATACAAAGTTCGACAACCTTGATGGTATATAATCCTATGATGCCATCTTAACTTAAAGCAGATAGGAATCCTCGCTGTTTGGTAAATTTAATGTACAGTACCACTAAATAATGCCCAGAAAGTCAGAGTTTGTCCCCCTGCACTTGTGTGTATTGAAGACAAAAGAGTCTGTTAATGAGAGGAAGGCATGTCAGAGAGAGAGAGAGGATAAACAGCAGTCTCACACCTTTCTGAAACAAAAAAGGATGGCACCTGGCAAAATTTGATCGCTGTGGCAAGCTCTTTCTTAAGGAATTTTCACCAACCAAGGTAGATTCTCAAGCCCTTTACTGCTGCTCGATATATGTTGTTCGCAATCTATCTGCAGAATTATGTTACCTCAGTTCTTAATATTTATACTCACTCGTAAATTCTAATATTTGATATATGCTACCTCCTTCTGTGATGTTGGTGCAGCTTGGTGCATCTTTAGGCCTTAACATCATGAAGGCGCACACACAACGTCTTCCCTAAAAGCGGAATTCATGGACTTAATGTATGTAGCCATAGTAAGATACACAGGGACAAGCGACAAACTACAACGCTGAATAAGTTATTTGTTCATCCACATATAGTAGATCGCAAGCGTCTTCATGTACCGCGACACAACCGGAACACTCTCAGAAAGTGTTAAATGAAAGTGTTGTATTCAACATTTTGAATGTCCGAGGAGTGATAACATTATATAAAGTGTTATATTTGTAACAATCTCAGAAAGTGTTGGAAAACATTGTTATATCCAACATTATAGTGTTGTATTATGAGCAATAAAATACATCACAAGTGTTAGATTCAGCATGATATCAAGTGTTGTATTGCTCCTGATACGACAGTGGTGGATATAACACTCTTTTTCAATACTTTCTGAGAGTGTTACATATATAACCCTTTATATAAAGTTGTCAGTCCTTGGACATTTATATTGTTAAATACAACAGTTTCATTTTAAGTGTAATTTCCAAAGCGTGCTTGATGCGTGGCCTTCAATTGAAATTAGACTTTGAAATGTGCCATTATGACTTATAATATCTATTATCGCAAACATAATTCCAATGCAAAATACCGGACAATGAATAAATAAATATTTCATACAAGCTTCTAGTCCATGTTTCAATATCAGCTGTCGTCCATTAAAGAATTTCCACGTCCAAAATCCAAAGATCATTTCCATACGACACCATTAGCACTAAATTTAAAAAACAACAATCATAGTATACATAAACTAGTTTCCTGCAAGAGAGAAGCGGTCAGCTGTTGACAAGGGCCCTTCAGGAGGTAAAAGCATTTTGGGAAAGGTATTGCGTCACAGTTTCTGAGAACTCTGGCATTGAATGCATGTAGATATTGAAAAACACAAAATGTCTTGACGCGAAAGGATAAATGCCCTACATGGGATTTCTCGACTCTTTACGACTATAGGTATTTCAATGGATACTAATTGTATGCGCCCCTTTTGGCTGACCTATATCTGTTCTCTTATGAATACGACTATATGCAGACGCTTTCAAAATCAGATAATTTCAAAGCTCGTTCCTCCTCATTCACCAAATGCTAAAAAGACGATCTTCTTGCTGTGGATAATCGATTCTCAAAATTGACGTTACATATCGCATGCTGATAGCAAAATACGAGCGTAGCGTGCAAGATCTGTGGCGTTACGTTTCGTAACTTGTGTCTAATTCCGCTTAACCCGGGGTTAGGGGTCGTATGAACCCATTTCAAGATAGTCACAGTGTTCATATGAACAATCACAAACAAAGCGTGACTGGGATACGTCATACTGTAGATAACGAATTTACAACGAAAATTATATGGATTAAGAATACGGATTTGATATTTTTGGAACATCATGACGTCTTGCTTCCATCATTGAAAACTATTGATCGCTTCTCTCTTGCAGAAAACTAGACTAGTTTATGTTTACTATGATTTATTCTTTTAGTTTGGTGCTAATGCTATTTTATGAATTAGGTCTTTGGATTATGAACGCGGAAATTCTTTAACGAACGACGGCTGAACATTGAATGACGGACTAGACGCTGTTCTTCAATGAAGCCGCCAAGGCATCATGATGTTCCAAATATACTATATCCGTATCCTCGATCAGTATTCTCAAACCATATGATTTTCGTTGAAAAGTCTTTATCTATAGAATGATATATCTCAGTCACGCTTTGATTGTGTCTGTTCATATGAATCCCATGAGGATTTTGAAGTACAAGGGTTCATATGGCTCCTAGATCCGGGTTAACCGGAATTAGACACAAGTTACGAAACGTAATCGCTCTTAATTTGCTCTCAGCGATGTGTATTTTTGCCAACATTGAGAATTTTGTGGTGGAAGCGCTTGGTGGTATAGACCTGTTTTGTAAGTTTCTACAATAATGTTTTGTGACGCAGATCAAAATTGTCACATTTCACGCAGGATCCAGCAAATGATACTAGGCGTGATATGTATACGCCATATGCAGGTCCCTCTGGAATATTTCTGTCCAGAAAGGGATAGTTTACGATGTCGAGGTCGACGAGATAGAAGACTCGCTTCGTTTTTAAAGAGATATCGGTCTAAATATGATGTGCCGTTAGGGTCATCTGTAGTTTCCTTCAAATCCAGTGTAGGTGGATATGTATTCTTCATCGCATCATATTATCCAGAGCGAGAAGATCGTTTCTATAACGCTCGGTGAATGAGAATAAACGGGTTTTGAAATGATCGGTCTTCGAAAACGTCTGCTTATAGTCGTTTTCATAAAAGGACAGATAAAGGTCAGTCCATGTCACTAATTCTAATCGTATTATATTTCTTATTCAACTGAGTTGTATATTTTTTCACATTCCATATGCCTAGGTTATCGATAATATCTACATTTAGTTTGGTATAGTTAGGGGTCAAGTCCAATTAATCGAGGCACTTTCTCGATGCCTTCGAGATGGATCGAGAAATTTCTCGGCTGAAACCGGTAGGGCAGAACCGGGACCCCTGGCGTCGTCTCCCGGTTTGCTCCCGGTTCTATCTCGATTGAAACGTCCCGGTTTTCGAGATTGGTATTAAATTAATCTCTAATCTCGAAGGAGGTCCCGGTTTCTATATGTCTGTGTTTTGTTGCCGTTAATTTGACCGTTTCATGAAATATGCGATCAGAGTGTTGTGTGGGTATCATATTTTCGGGATGCACGCCCTATACGCATATTTTGGCCCAAAATAGAATCCCGACAACGGATTGTTTTAAAAAGGTTTTTTCCATGTTATTCAACATTTATCCGATATATTCATATCCTTTTTTTTTCCTGAATCCAATTGAAAGAATACGTTTCATTTATCGATATAAATTATAAATATATGATTGAATTTTCTTATCTCACATCGATAATTGAGAAATGAGACATCAACTAGATACCACCTGAATATTGATGAAATGGAAGCATGCTTTAATTATTTTTTCTATTAAATTATTTTGAACCAACATGGATCGTTTTAACCGCAAAATGAAGGTTATGTTAAGTGTTACGTTTGACCGGTGTATTATTCCTCTGTTTATCATTTGTTTTATAATTTAGTGTTATTCAACGAAGAGAATTATTATCTTGCGATTTAGTTCAAATATTCGGATTATATCAACACAGTTTCTTCTGATATAAGCTTGCATGGAAGAGGTTAGCGGAAATACTGACAATCGGAACTAGAGTTGTTCATAATTACAAGCGTCTAGTCCGTCATTCATAATCCAGCCGTCGTCCATTAGAGAATATCCGCGTCCATAATCCAAAGACCTATTCCATTTCCATATAACAGTATTAGCACCAAATTCAAAAAGACAAAAGTATACATAAACATAGGCTTGTTTCCTGCAAGAGAGAAGCGGTCAACAATTTTCAATGATGCCGGCAAGACATCATGATGTTCCAAAATATCAAATCCGTATCGCTGATCAGTATTCTTAATCCATAATATTCGTTATAGAGTCATCTAAAAATGATGTACCTCAGTCACGCTTTGATTGTGACT
>JAVTVY010010510.1:0-47622 GCA_036873755.1 Hanleya hanleyi | reverse complement strand
AGCTATGACATTCAGGGCTTCGTGTTTAGAATTAGTGCGCGAGCTAAAAATAGCTCACATCAAAATATTTAGGAGTGCGTATATGAAAGTCAGGCGAGTGGTTGCAATATAATACAACATAAAATTTGACGGTTTACGTGAGCTAAAAATCACTCTCATGACATGAATTTACGCGAGTGTTTGCGTGCAGGTGAGCTATCACTCGCACTAAACACGAAGACCTGACATTTCTACTCCCCATCCAAAAACTTCTCTTTAGTATGTTTGCATCCAAGTCGCAGCACTATTAAAGCATAAGAGAACAAACAGCATCTACAGAATGAGCGCCAAGGGATTTACATTTATAAGCACCAGAGAATAATACTCTTCGGTTTCATGAGTGGATTTTTACCCCTCAGCCCATAGGGCTGCGGGGTCTTGTCGTTGCCATGTACGTACGTCCATCCGTCCGTCCGTCAACATGTGTTCTTGTTCGCTGAATATCTGCAGATCTATGAAGTCAGGCCTGACCAAACTTTGGTGAGAGCTTCCTGTATGATGACTGATGAAATGGTTAGGTGTTCAGATGGCTATGATGATTTTATGATTTTTAATTATTTTTTATTGTTTATTGATGCTCACCTTGTGCACTACTATCTATGCCCATCGGGAACCCTTCGTTGTATGTTGCATTGTGACTCGTGAGGGTTCTCTGATTCCAAGAGGCTCTGTGTAGCGGTCCGTTCGAAATTCAGACCATCTGGAGATCTGCCCATCGGGAACCCTTGGTTGTATGTTGCATTTTGACTCTTGAGGGTTCCCGGATTCCAAGAAGCCCTGTGTAGCGGTCCATTCCAGATTCAGATCATCTGAGATGTGCCCATTGGGAACCCTTGGTTGTATGTTGCGAAGTATGTTGTGAGGGCTATATATTATTTAGCTACAAAAATCAGCACACCGATTCTTCTCTGGCAGCATGTTCCTCTCACAGTGATCACATAGTAAAACAAAAGATATACGTAGTAAAACAAAAGATATAGAAGTGAGGCCACAAACATCACATGACCCAACCCGATATCATGGTTCACACTGAAATTGACTTGCACTGATAGGGCCCCATGTCAAGGTTCAGATTGAAATTGACTTGCACTTATAGGTAACAAAAGGGAGCGTCAAGAGCGTCATTAAGAAATACGTTACGGCTGACACTGACAGTGACACTTATTTATTTTCAGAACCCGAAGCCATATTAGCCGAGGAGAGCATGAAGAGTCCTTGTCGAAGATTTGAGACAACTGGTGAGAACACCAGCTTTTACCTCCTTTGAGAAGTTATATATAAATCGAACAAAATTATCAGCTAAAATCAGTATTATATTAGATAAATATAAGGCTAAATATCTTGTTTCTGGTCAGACATCCCTGGAAAATGGACCTTTCTCAATTTAATTATTAGACAAATATATATTGAGCTTTTTGGGGGGTATAATGTAGTGGTGGCTTTCTTGGGGGATAACAGGGTTCATGTTCACTCATCTTTAACAGGATTCTAGCAGATAAACCAGATGCATTTGTGGTATTTATTTGGAAAAGTTACAATTTTTACAGCTTGTTCTCACTGGTATATACAGAACTTAGTTGATTTGAAAGATTGTAAGATTATTTCAAACTATCCCAGCAGCATACATGAAGAAGAAAGATAAGCCATACATAAATCTCTAAAAGTTATGTCCCTTGGATAATATCTAATGATGCGGAAAATAAAACTGTCAAGCAGTGGTGGTATTAACATTATTAAGAAGTGAAATGTATAGGGAGATTATTAGACAAATGACGGGTGTACTGAAACGTAACTCGTGGTAAAACAGTGTGGTTGATACATTTCCTCTCCCGACTATTCCATGTGGAATATTTTAAAATATAGATAACTTAGTAGTGTAAATGTGCATCAAATGCGCTACTTAATGATTACCATCCAGCCTGTCTAGTCCCATCCAGTCACATCTAGTCAAGTAGCGAAAAACTCATGTGCAGCCAGATGACATCCAGTAGCAAGCTTTTTCATGTCCAGTTGAAATAACATTATGTTCAGGCTCCAGTTGGGGTTCAAAAGCCTAATTCTTGACATGCCCTTGACTTGATACATAGAAGTTTTCTTAAAATTAATTTCGAATGTGAACATTTATACATGTATTTCAAATTCGAACATATTTCTCTCTCTATATTTTCATGTTAGGTTTAATTTCTGGACTTTCTTTTTATACAAATTGATTTCTTCAAAACTTTCTCTCAATATTTAACTTTAATTTCAGGATTTAAGATTTTGAATTTCGATTTAATGCTGAAATTTTATGTAAATTAAAATTCCAATTCCAATTAAAATTAGCATTCAAATTTAAAACTTTGACTTTAAAATTCAATTGTTCAATTAATTTTCAAATTCAATTTCCAAATTTCACATATTTCCCAATAGTGCATGTTTGTATGGTTATTTTCTACTGGACGTGGTAAAACTTGCTACTGGACGTCACTGGTGGCTGAATATGTTACTGGTACTTTGCATTGTACTTATATTTCTTCTAAATTTTTTAACAGCATTTTGAGACTTTTGAGACAGATTTTGAGCAGAAAACCACCATGATCTTCATGTCAACTCAGGCTAAATACTGTGGCATGAATATGTTATTTATCCCAAGAAAGAATACCAGTGAAATCTGTAGAATGCTAGCAGAATTTCTCTCTACAGCTGCTTGAAGTTTTGCTGTCTGAATACATGAGCATTGTGACTAACGTCACAGGACCTACGAAGTAGGGCAGGCATTAGGACTCTGACGCGAACTGAGCTCTTGAAAATCCCCACCCCCAGTTGAAATCTTGCCTATATTAAGATGCCGTGGGCACTGCCCAAGTCAGAATCACCAGTGATTTTCATCAAAGATCACCAGAAATTTTCATCAAAGGTAGGTCAGCTCAGAACTTGTTGGTGAGAGTCCCCTAATGCACCTTCATGCCAAAAATCAAGGTTCTAATGTCGACGGTTCTCCCTATTTTGCCGACGAAAGGATTCTGATGGATCGACTGATTGACTGAATCATTACCGGACAATTTGCAATCTGTAGCCTACTTCGTAGGAATTCAGAAGAAATAGGGTAGCCTGGTACTAAACGTAACTGAACAATAATCTTTTTATATGCGTGCCCAAAAGGCAGGCATATTATATGATAGCGATTTGTCAATATTTATTATTCATTGTAGTTTAGAATAGTGAGGAGTGGTTGATTTTCTCCAGATCGTAAAACATGTTTTATTGTTGCTTGTATTGTATAAACGTATCTGATTTCAGGCAGTTGTGATTATGGTGATAACTGCAGATATTCACATCTTACAGCCGAGAGACGCCAGCAAATAGAAAGTGAAAGTAAGTGAGAATTAGCTTGTGTAACAGTACTAACAATGACTAAGGTTTAAACCTTGTGTGAGCTCACAGGTCTCGTACATGAACCTCTTCTCTACCATCAGATACTAAGTACATATGTGGATGTGAGAAACTTTAATAATTTGAACAAGAAAATCACAATTAAACTTGCACAAAAGAGTCTAATGATGTCTGACATGCATGTACAAGGCTTTTGCACAGTTTGCCATTCATGCGACCATTCACAGTAATAGTGTTGTTCTCAGTAATCATACCTACCCATATATTATTATGCAGTTAAAAAAAAATTGGGTAGAATTTTTTTTATTTTTATGTTATCATATACAAAAAGGGGAAAAATTGACCAAAAAACAAAACGAACAAAAATACTGCCTACCTACCTACCTACCCAATTTTTAGAAAGGTGAGTTGTCTCACCTTTATTATGGGATCTAGAAAATTTCTGATTTTAGGGTTGTCCGAAGTACACGTATAAAAATAGTTCCAAATTGTTTAATCTTTCTCAGACCAGAGTAGTTATCCTTCAGTGGTTGACAGGCTTTGTCGGCCTATATGTAGTCACTTGGCATGTACTTGATTCCTTACCTGTATTAAATAATACTCTGTTAATTGTTTTCCTTCAAGATATCAGATTAATACGCAATAAAGTATGGAAGCCTGCTATGGTCACTCTTCCAAAGATTGACAGCTCAGAGAAATACAGTTCAGCTCAGAGAAATACAGTTCAGGAGGCAACATGTACACGTGTAAAGAGCTGTCCTACCATAGCTCTAGGGGCTGTACATGCATCTATGCTGGGTCTAGTTTCTGATGAATGAAGAGGTCAAGCTTAAACTAGGTCATCACATGGACTGGTGTTAGGAATATATGTATGTGAATGTTGTGAAATTAATGAATCAATTGAACTTAAACTTAGAAATAATACTATCTGATATGTCTCAGTGGTTTCAATAGAAGCCGTCGCCCGTCGCAGGCGACGGCATCTCGCAAATTTGCGACACCTACTCCAATATTGTCAGTCATTTTTTAGTGTGTGTCAATCTCAAATCCAGTGGCCACCAGGTCCCTAATCTAACGGCACACTTCTTGGGCTGTCCGAGTACCGCCTTGTCCGATGAAATTGCCACCATTCGTTCTGCCGAATGAAAATTGTACACCAGATTTTTCAGCTGTTCTCCGCCATCCACGTGGTTCACATGTTGTTGTTGTTACTGAAATAGACGAATATGAATGAAACACGATAACGATTGGTTGGTACTGCGCCAAAGAATGACGTCTTCGGTCATTCGGCCAATCACTGAGCTTGTACTTCGTGCGCCAGGTTTGTACTTCGTGCGCCATTCAAAATGAAACGTCAAGCTAGTTTTGAGTTTTTTTTAGGTAATCCCGAAAAAACCCCAGGTAATTATCAATTCACAGATTCGTCTGGCATGAATAAACTTTTTCAAGGCTACTTTCAAATCATTTTCTGTTATATTCTGTCTACAGAGAAGCATTGAATAAGTGCCAATTTGCACGAAATTTAACAACAACGACGACATGTGTTCATCATGTAAATGTGAAAGGATTTGTGTGAAAGTGGATCATACACTGGCTAATATTGCCAATTGACCAAAACTCATTGTTTTGTCTGGTTTCCCTGCATATTTTGTCGCCACCGACGCAATAAATGCATTTTGTGCACAAAGTATCAACCGCACATAATTTCTTGGGATTTTTGCTTGAATGGGTGAAATTTTCTTGAATGAGAAATCAGTTTCAGTGTGGTTTTGTCCTCTTTAGATGAAGAAATTCAAGCACCTGACAAATAAGTCTTTTCACATAAAAAGGAATAGTTTTGAGAACTCTTTGGTTGTTGTTAGCAATATTAAACATCGCTTTTTACCCCTCGGCCAAATTTGGCCTAGGGGTATTGTCGTCATCATGTACGGCTGTCCGTACGTCCGTATGTCCGTACGTACGTCCGTCCGCCCGTTACCGCGATATCTAAAGAACCGTTTCATGCATGGCAACCAAACTTGTTACATCTATTTATCTTCACGTAAATCAGAAGCCTATCGAAAATGAGTCATCTCGGACAATATTTTGCAGAGTTATGCCCCTTTTTACAAATAAAAATCCATTTATGATTTGTTATTGTGATAATTTCAGAACTGTTCCATATACAACATGCTAACGTGATACAGTTGTTTCTCTTGACCTAAACTAGATGCCTATCGAAAATGAGTCGTGTCAGAAAGTATTTTGCAGAGTTATGCCCCTTGTCTAATAAAATCCGTTACCGCGATATCTACAGAACCATTTCATGCATGGCAACCAAACTTGTTACATCTATTTATCTTCACGTAAATCAGAAGCCTATCGAAAAGGAGTCATCTCGGACAATATTTTGCAGAGTTATGCCCCTTTTTACAAATAAAAATCCATTTATGATTTGTTATTGTGATAATTTCAGAACTGTTCCATATACAACATCATAACGTGATACAGTTGTTTCTCTTGACCTGAACTAGATGCCTATCGAAAATGAGTCGTGTCAGAAAGTATTTTGCAGAGTTGTGCCCCTTGTCTAATAAAATCCGTTACCGCGATATCTACAGAACCATTTCATGCATGGCAACCAAACTTGTTACATCTATTTATCTTCACGTAAATCAGAAGCCTATCGAAAAGGAGTCATCTCGGACAATATTTTGCAGAGTTATGCCCCTTTTTACAAATAAAAATCCATTTATGATTTATTGTGATTATTTCAGAACCGTTCCATATACAACATCATAACGTGATACAATTGTTTCTCTTGACCTGAACTAGATGCCTATCGAAAATGAGTCGTGTCAGAAAGTATTTTGCAGAGTTATGCCCCTTGTCTAATAAAATCCACTAATTCCTATGTTAAGTTTGTATATAATTTCTATATCATGTTTGTATACTATCACATTTATTTATTGATTGGATGACTGATTTATTCTCTTACACAATGCGAAGAATGCCTGCAAATCTGTTTTGAAAATGACACTAGATGCCTATCAAAAATGAGTCGTGTCAGAAAGTATGCCCCTTGTCTAACAAAATCCACTAATTCCTATGTTAAGTTTGCATATTATTTCTATATCATGTTAGTATACTATCACATTTATTTATTGATTGGATGACTGATTTATTGATTTATTTTCTTAGACAATGCAAAGAATGCTTGCAAATCTCTTTGAAAATGACATACATGTCCCATTTAGTATACATGTACTGTATTTATCTAGCCATGTGTACTGTTGTTTTGGTGAGACACCGATACAGCTCTTTCAATTTATTCCAGAAACAAATTAATTTAAGGGGAGGAAAACTTTTCTTTTTTTTCAAAGAAAGTACACTTACAATACCAGGGGTAAATATTTCTTCCCACAACAAGCCAATCAATTGGTAGAGACACCCTTACATTATAATAGCTGGGGTTCAGAGCCGAGGGGTTTCGATAGCGCAGCTTCATGTTTTTTTTATAAATATGCAGAAATGTTTATTTTTCTTATTTGAGAAAAAAATGTAAATACCGGTAAGTAAAAAGTGGGCTGCATATTTATAAAAAAAACAAAACAAGCAGGGTTTAAAATTGCTAAGATCAGTCAACGAGTTCTCAAAACTATTCCTTTTTATGTGAAAAGACTCTTTGAAGAACTGTTTTAAAATTAGATGTTATTGCAGTTACTGGTACACTGGAGAGTGAAGGTGGCAGTTAACAATTTCTGCTGAAAAGCTCTCTGAGAGCACCATTCCATTGTTCATATTCTTTTGAGTTTTTCTATCTCCACTATTGCAGCCAGTCAATCGATAGTCTCTGAAAATGATACTCGGGTATCACAATCAGTTAAAAACTATTTTTCCTGTGAGCCATAAATTACAAAATACTAATTTACAAATTTATGGAAGTAAAAATCTAGATTATGCAAAGAAAAGTTCACTTGCGATGGATGGTATCTGTCCCAACACCCAATCAAGCAACAGCGTTTATCTTTTGAACCACCTTTCTATATATGCCCATGGGCCTAGTTATAAAGTTCGTTACTGGGAACACAAATATCATTGCGCATGGCCTTATAGGGAAAATTTTCACTTGACCATTAATACAGCCATTACCACGTTCTATTATCACCTGTGAATCCCACTCATTGAATTCATATGGGATATATCAAGATATGTGGAATATCACATGATATGTGGAATATCACATGATATGCAAGATTCTGGAGTCTCATGAATGGATATTAGAAACACCTTTAACCTTTTTTGACAATCAAAATTGCTCAATCTATCAATGAATAATAATGTTTTGAAAGGTGTTCATTCTGTAATCATGGTGGTTCACATTCGTATTTGAATTATTCTAACTGAACAAAAATTTTCTCAGTCTTGTTGAGTCGCTAATAAACTTCAGGTTTTTAGAGCATTTTCAAAAATTTTCAAATTGTACCTTTTGTCTTGAACTCCAAAATTCTTAGAAATGTTTTATTGTGTAATACTGATTCTTTACTCAAACTAAATAGCATGAATATTGAACCTTCATTCTTACCTCAGTCTTTGAAAACTTAAAATGAGGACAAAATTTGGGAAACTAAGGCATATTTATTAAGAGTGGCTTTAATTGTTTTCTTTATCACAAATTTCAAAACTTTCTGTTGAATAATGTGAAAGTCACCTTATTATAGATGTAAACCTGTGAAAAACCAACAGCCAGACAGTGAAATATAGGTGAAAAGCATGTGATGTATCACTTCATAGCTGAAAGTCTAGTAGATCACTTGCATTTTGTGTTAGTCCTGTACAGTACTGGTGGAATACAGGTGTTATCCTTTGTGGTGTTGATAGTCTAGCAGGGCCCCACCATATAAGAGCTGTGGAGTAAGGCTTTCAAAACACAGATGCTGAAATTTTGACAGTTAAAATTAGTCCTGTCAGAATTTTTTTAAAAGGAAACATTTTTTTGAATGGGGTCCTGAAGACCTTGATTCATCCATTCATATCTTTGCATACACAGTTGTACACATAGTATTGAACAGATCTGTGTTACTTCTCTCTGATTTTCCAGGTTTGCATCGAGCCATTTCTCAGTGAAGTTCCTATGTACTCAACTTGACAGTTCAGTTGTTAAAACATCTGTTGCCTGAAAATCCAAGTAAAGATTTGAGATGTAGTTGTGGTTGGGTGTGATACCTGATTTTTCATGTTTCTGATTTTTGCTGGAATCCTGTACATGTAATCATTCAATACTACATAAGCTTTTTCATCATCTCATTAACAGTCCAAAAGAAAAGGGATGTAGCTGTGAAAAAACGAGCAGCGGAAGAGAAAGAAATTCAACTGAAGGACTGGTTAGCCAAACGAGTCCAACTGGTACCAACAGTATCATCTGATGTGGATGCCGAGTCTGAGGATGAAGAAATTCCAGCTTACACTTTACCAGCTTGTCTGATCGGTGTGCCCAACCTCCCTCCTTCATTACTCCCACCTTCTCCAGGGGCAGTCAGACATCTTGGTATGGCATATTGGGGTTAGCTCCTAAAGAGGCCATCAAACATCTTAGTCCCGATGATTGTGAGTAACTTCTCCAGGGGCCACTGGACACCTTAGTCTGACAGATTGGGCCATCAGACATCTTAGTCAGGTTGATTGGGGGTAACTCCTACAGGGACCATCAGACATCTTAGTCCCAATGATTGACGGTAACTCCTAAATGAGCCATTGGACATCTTAGTTCTGAAGATTGGAGGTAACTCCTACAGGGGCCATCAGACATTTTAGTCCAGAAGTTTAGTGGTAACTCCTACAGGAGCCATTGGACATCTTAGTCCTGAAGATTGGGGGTAACTCCTACAGGGGCCATCAGACATTTTAGTCCAGAAGTTTAGTGGTAACTCCTACAGGAGCCATTGGATATCTTAGTCCTGAAGATTGGGGGTAACTCCTACAGGGGCCATCAGACATTTTAGTCCAGAAGTTTAGTGGTAACTCCTACAGGAGCCATTGGACATCTTTGTCCTGAAGATTGGGGGTAACTCCTACAGGGGCCATCAGACATTTTAGTCCAGAAGATTAGGGGTAACTTCTACAGGAGCCATTGGATATCTTAATTCCAGTGATTGAGGGTAACTCCTACAAGGGCCATCAGACACTTTAGTCCGAAGATTAGGGGTAACTCCTACAAGGGCCATCAGACATCTTAGTCAGGCAGATTTGCGGTAACTCTTCCAGGGGCCATCAGATATCTTAGTTCTGAAGGTTGGGGCAACTACTACAAGGACCATCGGACATCTTAGTGAGGCAGATTGGGGGTAACTCCTCCAGGGGCCATCGGACATCTTAGTCCTGAAGATTGGGGGTAACTCCTACAAGGGCCATCAGACATTTTAGTCCCGAAGATTAGTGGTAACTCCTACAGGAGCCATTGGCCATCTTAGTCCCAATGAAATCCTACAGGGGCCATCGGACATGTTAGTTCTGAAGATTGGGGGTAACTCCTACAAGGGCCATCAGACATTTTAGTCCCAAAGATAAGGGGTAACTCCTACAGGAGCCATTGGACATCTAAGTCCCAATGATTGGGGGTAACTCCTACAGGGGCCATCAGACATTTTAGTCCCGAAGATTAGGGGTAACTCCTACAAGGGCCATCAGACATCTTAGTCAGGCAGATAAGGGTAACTCCTCCATAGGCCATCAGATATCTTAGTCCTGACATGCCTGAAGGTTGGAGGTAACTCCTTCAGGGACCATCGGACATCTTGGGCAAATTGGGGGTACCACCTATAAGGGTATGTTGGACAGATTTTTGGGGGTAAATCCTCCAGGGGTCATCGAACATCTTATTCCCAATGGTTGGGGGTAAATCCTTCAAGGGGCCATCAGACATCTTAGTCTCGATGAACAGGGGTAGCTCCTACAGGGGCCATCTTAGTCGGGCATATTGGGGGTAACTCAAGAAAGGTCCCTGGGATTTTGTTAGAAGGGCCCAAAATGTGGATGTTAAACCAATTAATTTGAGTTACAGTGCTCAGACTCTCAAACAAGATGATGAACCAAGTATGTTGGGCGTAAGTGCTGATTCTCCTATTGTGGATAATAAATCAAGCAAGTTGGGCGAAGGTGCTCAAGACTCGTGAACTGTGGACATTAAACCATGCAAACTGGATGTAGATCCTCAGATTGCTGAAATTATTGAATTGAAGAAGTAGACAGGGAAACCTCTAACTGCTCAAGCAACAGACTCTGGTTAGTGGACTACACTGGTAGTGAGGAGTTTTGGAGTTGGTGATTGAACACTCATGATAGTAAATATGTCTACGGAATCTCGGTGTTCAAATCTTACATGTTGAATCAAGTGAGCTGGGTGTATGTGCAGAAAGCCTTTACCACAAATATGTGTGTCCATTTTCAGGTAACTGGATGAGAAAAATATTGAAAGGTGAAATGCAAAGGGTGTTTTTGATGATCATTTTTATCTCGCGTTACGAAGTAAAGAGGAGATATTGTAAAGAGGATGTCGGTGTCTCGGCCTGGAAATGATAACGTTTTTGGTTTAGCAAATTCAATAACAAAAAATCAAGAAAAATTCAGAAAAAAATAAAAGAAAAAACATATGGGGGGTGGGTATTCCACTTGGAGGTTTAGTTATGACACTACCCTGAGGATTCCAAGGGTGCTCCAATGTTAAAATCCCTGAGTTTTTTATTTAGTTGAAGTGCGCATGTACATCTGTACATAGAAAGTTGCTGCAGTTGTGAGCTGCCACTAGTGGATGATTATCAAACTTCATACACATGTGTCTTATGATCAGAGGATGAACCTGTGCTATTATTGAGATGAAATATTAATTTTGTTTCCAAATTATGGCAATTGATTGAGTTTATTGTTTAGCAAAATTGTAGGCCTCCTACATACATACTAAGTTTTCTGTAGTTGTCAGCTGTCAATGGATGATTATGATACTTGATGCACATGTTTCTTAGGATTGAAGGATGCACCTGTGCTATTTATGAGATGAAATATTAATTTGTGTTCAAACTATTAGTGTTGGACTTTTTAATTTAACAATTGAAAGATTTTTTGTTAGACACAATGTACTGAAAAGTTGTCTGAATTTGTCATGTTTCATTGGATGATTATGAAACTTGGTACACATATTTCATTTGATTAGAGGATGTGCCTGTGGTATTTGTGAGATGAAATATTATTTTTTTTTCCAAATCTGATTGTTTCGTCTTAGTAATTTGCCAGTGATAATGTACGTACATGTACACCTGTACATGGAAAGTTTGCTGAAGCTGTCAGCTTTATAAGTTTTCGAGATTGTGCACATGTGCTATTTGAGAAATATGACATGAAATATGAATTTTTGTCCAAATTGTTGCAATTTAGACTTTGTACGTTTCCATTGATAAGGTTTTGGTTAGGCAAGAAATTACATGTACCCCAAAACATGGAAAGTTTGGTCTACATGTATGTTTTCAATACTGCTTCAGCGGGAGACCATGCAAGGTGAGATGTTGGGGTTCTCAGAACGCTTATTATATTTTATTTTAGGTGAATATAATATTGGTAAATCTACTTTGCTTTATTTGAAGTATTTTTTCTTCTTGAAGCTTTTGAAAAAATGGTACCGCAAGTCCAGCTGAATTTTAATTTGCAAACCTTCATAATAATATGAGCAGTGTGACCAACGTCACAGGAACTACAAAGTACATGTAGGGTTCGATATGATTTAAGTGTGTATCTTGACGGGAGCCTGTTTGATCGAGAGATGACTTGGGGGCCCTCTTTCTGGAATTAAACTGAAATCCTTAAAAAAATTCGAGGTTCATAGGTCACCTAAGTAGGTAACAGTCCCCTAATGCACGTTCATGCCAAAAATCAAGATTCTAATGTCAATGGTTCTCCTTATTTTTCCGACGAAAGGATTCAGATGGACTCGTTACCGGACAATTTGCAAATGAGAACCTACTTCGTAGAAATAATCTTGTGTTAAGCAGCTAAACCAATGGGCATCAGTCTTGAATAAATTGCAAATCAAAATTGAGTTGTGACCTACTTCATTGTAATCTGTATCAATGGCTGTACCTTCTCCAGCACTTATTTAACTCGAAGAAAAAAGCCAAATTAGGTGCCAAGGAATCGTGGTAATAGTCGTTGGGGATTGTAGATATATCATATATAAAATTATTGGCATACACCAAAAACTTCAGAAAATGATACTAAAAAACACTGATTGTGGACAGACAGAAGTCCCAATGTTTTTATAGTGTGATTGGCTCTAAAATATATTATAACTTAGTTGTTTAATGCCTGAAATGCTTCAAAATATTGATTTAATGTTGAATTGTGATTTGAAGTAAATACCTGATCATTTTAAGATATAACAAAGCTAGATAATAAAAAAAAGTCACTGAATAAATTTTTACTGGTTTGTGTCTGCATTCGTGTAACTTTAGCAACTTTAGCTCTTCCATCCATTTGTAGGCCTATCATAGTGCTCACTATCTGACATATTTTGACGGATAATTCCATATGTACATTGAGCTACATTGACTTACAATATCTGAAATATAAATAAAAGGTCAACCTTTTCAATGCTTCTGATGTTACTGTACTTATATTTGAACATTGTAAACAAAAATATCCAAGTGTTTGAGAGTTATCTCCCTGAAGTTGGACGTTATTACACAAAGTGGATGCTCTTATGTTTTCATGAGAAACGGCTCCGCCGGATCCACCGCCGCCGCCGCGACTTTAAACGTGAATATCTCTGAAACCGTTAAATATTTTCGGGTCAGACTTTGTGTGCTATCTCCTTAGGCCTGGGGAATTTGTCTGGTTGTCTTTCGATACCCGCTGCTCACAACTATGTGGTGTTGTAGTCAGAGCATAGGTAAACCGTCAAAGTAAATGTCAAAGAAATCAAAGATCTGGGTGTGATTTTATCAGATAACTTGACTTTTAAATCTCATGTTGATACTGTTCTTAGTAAGGCTAGAAGAATGTATGGTTTTATTCGAAGGAACTGTCAATCTTTTAATAATGTATCTGCCATCAAATCATTGTATATGTGCCTCGTAAGAAGTCGTCTTGAATACGCCTGTGAAATTTGGTCACCTTCTCAGAAAACGTTAGTGCTACGACTTGAAGGTATACAACGCAAATTCTTAAAATTTCTATGTTACAAGTCGTTTATCGTATACAATTCGTCATCTTATCAATCTTTATGTAAATCTTTTAGACTCCCAACTCTGGAAAATAGACGCACATATTATGACTTGATATTTTTACACAAATGTGTCAACAGTTATTTTAATTGTATGGATCTTACTAGTAAACCTTTATATGGAGTCCCGAGGAGTAATTCTCGTCAGATATGTACATTTTATCCCCGGGCTGCTCGTGTGACTGTTCGACAGCATAGCATTTTAATCCGGGCTCAAAACATTTTTAATGAGCTTCAGTCGACTCATGATCTCGATATTTTTACCGGATTGAACGCCTTTAAATCACAATGTAAATCTGTGCTATTTTAAGTAACGATTATGTATATTTGTATTAACACCACGTTTTGTGATATTTGGACTTTATTATTTTTACAATGTATGTTTGTGTTATGTTATTCTAATATGTTTCATTATGTTATATACTATTGTATTATCGTCTCTGCTACTGGGTTTTATCGACCTGTTGAGATTTGATGTCAAATAAACAATAAACAAAAGCTTTCTCTGACGAGTTCGTCTGAACGGCTTGTCTGATTTCTTTGAAATTTTATTACAATGGTCTTGAAGGATGGTCAATGTGCTGAAAAGCTTTTGGTGTAGCTGGCATAGCTAGAAAGGCAAGTTTTTTGTGTCGCAAAAAAAAGAAGTTTTTTGTGAAATGAAAATTTGCCAATTCGTTTGGAGAAATATTCAAAAACTGTTCTATTCTAGG
The DNA here is from genome assembly GCA_036873755.1 of Hanleya hanleyi. Taxonomy (NCBI): domain Eukaryota; kingdom Metazoa; phylum Mollusca; class Polyplacophora; order Lepidopleurida; family Hanleyidae; genus Hanleya; species Hanleya hanleyi. Next base: position 33,249 of record JAVTVY010010510.1, on the reverse strand, counting down.
TTGCCAAGCATAAATATAGGATTGCTGACATGATAATTCCCTTTCGGTGCGAACCAAATTGCCATTTAAATGAAAAATCTCATTTATCTGACTCAACGACAAAACCTCTATAACCATTATCATGATTAAAGTTTTTTTCCATTGAACTCTGTGCCATCACCCTAGGGCTTTAGATCTCACCCGCTTGTTTTTCGTGACATGTGGTCTTCACTAGGTGGCGCTATAGACATGAATGCAGGTAAACATGTGTAACATCATATCTTCTGAACAACGTGTTTGATTTCCATGTAATTTGGGTATAATGATCTTGCAAGATAGGCAAAGAACTGACAAGATTTTGGTGGTGTGGGCGAATCATGGAGAGTCGTTCTTGCATTTCAAAATAAGATTTTGTTTTCACAAAAATGGAAATTAGCTTCTTAATCAGGGAAAAGTAATTCTATTTTGCTGAACATGATTGTAGCATTCCCAGTGTTATAAATTTACATCTCTTGTGAGCCAAATGGCCATTTTTTGTAAATATATGAAATTTTCATGACTTGAGTCCAATATCTACATTCCCCAGGCCACATCTGAGGATTTTGCTTCATCATGTAGGTTTGTGATATTGTTCATCATTGGATGGCACTATAGACAGTAAATGTTTTAGCACAATTTATTGGCATTTCATCTGTTTATGAAGTCGGACAGACAAAGGACTGAAAGGTTGTTTTTTTTTGATTGAAATTGAAGGACCACATCTCCTACGGATTTTGCAGCCCGTCAACATAATGCTTGATTTATATTTCATTATACATTCTTTTTTTACAATTACTAATTTTATTAACAGTATGGTTTTAAAATGGATTGAAAGGACATTGGTGCTGTTAGCACTGGCATAATCATGTGGCATAGGGTAAAGTCAGCTAAATATATCTTAGTCTAGGCTGCATCAAAACCTGCTTACACACAACTAAATGCAGTCAGAGGAAATAAGCTGCCATCAGTGGATGGTCAGTATGGAGAATTTAAGGATTCAAGTGAGCTTGAAGTCAGGCCAGACATATTGTAACACTGATATTCTGCTTTACCTTTCAGGCCTCGTATTGAGGCCTGTATGTTGACCATTCTGGTAATAAAACCTGTAATGGTTGACTTATTGCATAATGCACTTTACATAAGTGGACTAGTACACCCCTTGTGTCAACAAAGTAAACACTTCATCTCCATAATTAGTGCTATTTCTCTCTCCATTACTGATATAATAATTTGATCCTGTTCCCAAGTCCATTTCTTTAGTCTCCAGTGGGTGTGAAGGCTTGGGCTTCCAGATGTCGGGGGATGCATTATGGCCAGTTTTCAATGAATAAGATCACAAATTATCACTCAGTTAATGCTCAATTTTTTGGATTTATGTGGAGGTACCCAGAATTTATTTGAAACTCGAGATGTGAAATTGCACATACTGTTGCATAATTTTTGACAGCATAGTTACAAATGTTGATAATTATTTCTTGAACTGAAAAAGTAGAAAGATTTTTGAAGTGAAACTAATACATACCTGCTATATGGCATACCCACCTGGGAATTTTTTACATGTATATCTAATTGAAGTAATCCATTGGAACCACTGATGATTTTCCAATAATAGAGAAGAAAAGCAACTCCAAGTAGGGATGACAATTTCATTCTGTATATTTCACTGTTAGTTATAGCATCTCCAGCAGTGAACAAAGTTACAAACAGCTCCATACGCACAGTATATACAAGGCATAATGTGATCTTAGCCAATACACATTTATGAATAGGTGAGCCAGTAAATTATGTCAGGCAGGTTGGACGAATATTATAAGGCTGTCATTTTCAGAAATTTGTTAAATGTTAAGCGATGACCTGACAGCGATCTACAAATGGTGTGATTCAGGTAATACAATACAATCCCCAGTGTACGAATTGTCACAGCGGAACAGCTCACCAATTACCAATATACGAGTTGTCCGAGCATTTCCATCATAGCTCTCTAGATTTGTATCTAATACCGCCTATGCCGGTGCTAGGGGCCGTGTGGTCATATCATCCAAGTTGCCACATGAACCGGTACAATAAAAGCGTATCTGAGATACAACACGTATCACAAATCGTTAGATTATTGATATGTGCTTTAGAATAGGTTAACGGGTAGACTATGTGAAGAAGTCCTGTTGCTCTGCCGGCACCTCTTCAGCAGTAACTTAAATTATGCTGTAAAGGCTGAGCTGTTGAAACACCCTCCATTTCCGGGTCGGCGTATTCGACTGAAATTTTTTGAATTCGACTGAAAAAACGGAAACTCGGTAGGTTATTTGTTGATAGCTCGCTTAAAGATGTAATCAGCCTCAAATCTGGGCTGAAATCGATGTCTCTCAAACTTAACGAAAGTGACATATGTTACAACAGGTACAAAATGAAGCACATCTGACCACAAGAAACTAAACTTGTTTCTACCATTCACGAGAAAATAGAAGGAGTTGATCTTTAAAAATAAACAGCATGGCATGCCGTTTATTTTTCCACGGCCGTGTCAACAAGCGTATACACGTATGGTGCATTCTACCAACGTATGCTATGCGACATCACTGAACCGTAGGCACGAGCCATGACGCTATCCCATGGCTGCAGCTGTGCAGCATTCAAATTCGTAAGCGTCGCCAGTCACTCATACGTCACGCAGTGACGTCATTTTCCTCTCCGCGTACAACACACTCAATGGCGAGACAGAAAAGCCGTCGAAGCGGGCAGAGTTACAAATTTCTCTGACAAGATATTCTTGCATTCGTTGTATATGACGATCCCACTGTCATCAAATATAATACATATGATGCTTTGGTAATCTTCCCTGCTGAAAAAACGCATAGGGGAGAGTTTACAAAATCCATCCATTTTGAGGCTGATTACATCTTTAATACTTGTTCGATTCTGACAATCTAAACTTTCCGGAGTAGCTGAAGAGATTCTCTTTTCAAAAATATATAGTTTGATGACAATTTTTTATTACCCCTCGGGCAAATTTTGCTCGAAGGGTATTGTCGTCGTCAGCGTCGTCTGTCCGTCTGTCTGTCCATCTTTCTTGTGAACACGATATCTCAAGAAGAATTATAGCCAGGCATTGTAAATTCATACCACAAATGTATCTGGTGAAGGATCAGAAGCCTATTAAAAAGGACTGACCTTGACCTATTTTATCAAGGTCAAATTATAGTATTTGCTATATTTCTTGAAGGATTGAAGCTAGGATCTCCAAATTCATATTACTTATGCAACTGGTGATTGACTAGAAGCCTACCCCAGTTGACTGACCTTGACCTATTTTTTATAGGTCATATACTGTTTATTATAATATAAAATGAAGAAATAAAGCTAGGCTTTCCAAATTAATACTATGTATACACACCCTGCATACCAAACGGCTGCTCCAACTTCCGCCGGAGGGTCAACTTCCGCCGGAGGGAAATTACAAATTTGAGAAGCTAAGTAATTCAGATTTTTCATTTTTTGGTAGTTTTCACGTCTTTACTACTCGAAAATTGAATGAGAAAATGTTCTCAAGGGGACGTGTTAGCAATTCGTGTGAAATTTTCAACTCGTCCTTGTATTATTTTTTAATTACAATTCATTTTATCTGACATGAAGAGTTTTTTTGCAACATAACAGTGATTAGATGCTTAAAAACTCATCTATTTGTGTATCATCCGCCAAATAAGCTATAGGTATATGAAGAATAGTTCCTTAACAGCAGGCTGATAGCTTGTAGTTTCAAATAGTTCAATCTAATTCGGTCAATGTTAGTTTTTCTAGCCCATGCATGTTCGTGTATGGTACAAATACCGCCGGAGGAGCATGTCTCGAAGATCTGATTACCGCCGGAGGATATAATTTCTAATTGCGTTTGTCTATGTACACGAGCAGGCCACTTTACTATATGTTAACCATGCAGACATAGCCATGATCATCACTAAATTTATCCTCGACATTTACGCTCCATCGTGCCAACTCGTGTATTGGCCTAGGTGTTCTCGTCAGCATTGTAATTATCCGGTCTCTATGGCGAATCATTCTCCCTTGTGTCAGAGTATGTAACCCCCTAAATTGTCGGTGAAACAACGGCATTTCTGACAGTATGTTGCGAATGTGTATCCGTCAGATACAATCTAGGTATCGGATAACCCTCAAACGCTTTTAAGAGAATTTATTTAGGGCACCATTAAGCGTTTCTGAACAAGAAGTACCGTAATAGATAACAGTTTCTGAGTTTACTGAGTTGTTTAAACTAAACGATTTATGGGAAAATTAGGTAATAAAGACTACTAGGTTAGCGTTGCACTATGATGAAGATCAAAGCAGTGATGCGAACAATGTGACGAGACAATAATAACATAATGACTGAAAATAAATCTGAAATGGTAAATATCGTAGTAGCTAAATTCTGTCCATCTGTTCATTTTAATTAGTCGTCTACTTTGGAGCTTGTCAAAAATCAATAATTAACCCTGCAAAAATTTTCTTTTTTTTGCAGGGTGTATAAAAAACTGAACTCTGCAAAATGACTAACATTTCCCTGTGATATCTTTTTAATTATTTCTGTATAAAACTCCAGTACAGTTGTTTGTGTACTAGGCCTAAATTACATAGGTAGACGTCATAATGTATTCATGATCATTGGCATAAAGGTCATTAATTCCGAATACAGTAATAGCAGGCGGTCCGTGGGAGTGTCGCTTATATCCCATGCCCAGTGAAATTACCGAATGATAAACCGCACACACCTCTATGACCGTACACAGCAGTGTTGACCTTTGTGCTGGACAACAGGAATACATTATGACGTCTCCCCATGTAATTGAGTCCCGGTACACGAAACAACTGTACTGGAGTTTTATATGGAAAGAATTACAAAGTTATTTCAAGAGCGATATATTATCGATATCGCGGAGAAATGGTAGTCATTTTGTAGAGTTCTGTTTGTTCTACACGATGCAAAAAAGAATATTGATGCAGATTTAACTGCTGATTATTGACAAGCTCCAAAGTAGACGACTAATTAGAATGGACAGACTATAGTACTCACCACGGCATGTGCAAGAAACCCAGACGCGGGCGTGGTGTGCACACGCACGGACATCCCGGCTCACGGCTCTCCAGCCGGTCCAAATTTAGCATGGTTCGAGATGGGAGGTCCGATCATAAACTGCTATATCTGAATAAATATAGGTTCCCCCAAACGTATTTACCGCTACAAAGTTTTTACAATATATCGCCTTCCCTATGGTACAAATTAATGTAATTTATGATTTTATTTGGCTCTAAATTCGATTTAAACGAAGTAGTAGTGTGAAGCCCTCCCCCATGTTGTACGAATGGGAGAATATCGGTCATGTTAAATGCTGGCCGAATCCGTCTAATTAAAATCAGACCCAATCTAATAACTCGTTGGTAGGGTCTGAACAAAGATCATGTCAACTCTCAATGACCTCTCAATAAAAATAGCGCATCGCTTCCGTCAACCAGTGAAGGCAGGCCTACAGTTACTTGAGGTCACTGGAGACCGACTCCTATAAGATTTGGTTATACCTGGGGGAAGCTCTGGGGTTCTAGACGGCCGAAGGCCTGTTAGGTACTCCGGCGGTAACCGTATCATATTATTATTGACTCCGGCGGTAGTCAGATCTCACTCCGCCGTATGTTGTATCAGCACTTCCACACAGGTTATATTCATGCGTTTTAAAATCATCGAAATTCTTCCTTTTCACATAAAAATATCATCTTGCTATTAGGAGGCAACCTCGTTTTACATAACGATCGTAGGTATATTCTTGATTAATTAGATAAAATGCATATTTGATGTAGTTTTTCTAAGAAAGATTTCTAGATTCGGCTTCTAATGGATCTAATTGTCTATTTAGAATTATCCAGTTCTCAAAAACACGTCAGCTAGTTAAATAAACGTACCATCTAACGACTGAGACAATTTGATATGGTTGATAGGGAATGGTTCTGAAATATCAACGTAAAAACCAACAAGTTGTCCTACCATTTTCCACGCTCTTCCCTCCGGCGGAAGTTGACCCTCCGGCGGAAGTTGAAGCAGCCGTTTGGTATGCAGGGTGTGGTATATATCTGGTGAAGGTCCAGAGGTGTACTGAAGATGACTGACCTTGACCTATTTTATCAAGGTCAAATTATAGTATTTGCTATATTTTTTGAAGGATTGAAGCCAGGGTCTCCAAATTCATATTACTTATGCAACTGGTGATTGACTAGAAGCCTATCCCAATTGACTGACCTTGACCTATTTTTTCAAGGTCATATTCTGTGTATTATGGTGTAACATGAAGAAATATATCTAGGCTTTCCAAATTGATACTATGTATACATCTGGCAAAGGTCCAGAGGTGTACTGAAGATGACTGACCTTGACCTATTTTATCAAGGTCAAATTTTAGTATTTGCTATTTTTTTTAAGGATTAAAGCTAGGGTCTCCAAATTCATATTGTGTATGCAACTCATGATTGACTAGAAGCCTATCCCAGTTGACTGACCTTGACATATTTTTTAACGGTCATATACTGTTTATTATGATATAACATGAAGAAATAAAGCTAGGCTTTCCACATTAATACTATGTATACATCTGGCGAAGCTCCAGAGGTGTACTGAAGATGACTGACCTTGACCTATTATATCAAGGTCAAATTTTAGTATTTCTAAAATTTTTGAAGGATTGAAGCTAGGGTCTCTAAATTCATATTAGTTATGCAACTGGTGATTGACTAGAAGCCTATCTCAGTTAACTGACCTTGACCTATTTTTTCAAGGTCATATGCTGTTTATTATGGTCTAACATGAAATATATCTAGGCTTTCCAATTTAATACTATGTGTACATCTGGCAAAGGTTGATAGGTGTATTGAAGATGACTGACCTTGACCTATTTTATCAAGGTCAAATTTTAGTATTTGCTATATATTTTGAAGGATTAAAGCTAGGTCTCCAAATTCATATTATGTGTGCAACTCGTGATTGACTAGAAGCCTATCCCAGTTGACTGACCTTGACCTATTTATATACCGTTTATTATGATATGACCTTGAGAAATAAAGCTAGGCTTTCCAAATTAATACTATGTGTACATCTGGTGATGCTCCAAAGGTGTGCTGAAGATGACTGACCTTGACCTATTTTATCTTTGACCTATTTTATCCAGGTCAGATTCTATTTAGTACAATATTCCATGAAAGATTTACATTGTCCAAATTTATACCACTTATGGCTGGACCTGAAGTCTATTGAAGAATATCACTGACCTTGACCTATTTTTAAAAGGTCATATTCTATATGTTAAGTCTAAGGTCTCCAAATTCCTGTTCCTTATGCAATTAAATTAGAATTGACTTGAAATTGTTTGAAGATGACTGACCTTGATCGATATTTCCAAGATAAAATTACTTTATTTGATTATAAGCTTTTTAGAAGAGCATATTTAGAGCTAAGAATTCGGTCAATCATGCTCTACCAGAACCTCAGGCCTTGGCAAAAGCGAACTACAGCCAACCCTACTAGATCACATTTTTGTTAATCTAGTTCTAAAAATACACTGATGATATTATACAATGCATGAGTGAGTGAGTGAGTGAATATGATTTAACGACGCTTTCAACTATATTTCAGTCATATCACGACATTGGACCCTATTCCTTTTCGCACCCCACGGGTGCCTCAGTTAGTCGCCTCTTACGACAAGCTCTCTGAGGAGCTGAGGCATATTCTTACCATGACCTGCGGCGTGCACGACGACATCCCAGGTCAATCCCCGGAAGCCCCACTGGGCTCCAATGCATGATTGCTTGGTGTAAACAATAACTGATAGCCGAGGGGTATTGAAGCCCAATGGGCTATTTTTTATTTTTGAGATAGTGGGCAACTGAAAAAATCGTGTCGACTTCGCTGAATTTTTTTCTGGATCGACCGACATGCGGTTTTTCTTGTCCGGAAAATTATTGCGTGAACTGACTGAAATACTTTTAGGTTTCCGGAATGCTCTACTTTTATACGAATAAAATGATATAAAATGTATGCATGTACCTTCTACCGTTTTCCGTAAAAGGGTTCGCTGAAAAAAACGATTGAAAATCAAGACATTTTCAGCTGAATCGGCCGTAAAACGGATTACTGAAGCGAATTAAAAACTCGGATTTGAAGACGGACTTCAGAAGGTTCCGAAAATCCGGAATAAGGATCGCGGGTAAGTTTGTGGGAAGATTGGTTATATCGGTTGGTCGTAAGTGTCGAATTAAATTTAAAAACCATAGTTTGCACAAAAAATATCCTATTTTTCAAATAATTGAATGTTTGTCATATAATAACTTAATGTAAATGGAAATAGTGAAAATATTGAATTGATCATTAATTTTAAATACATATATATTTGTACCTGTAATTTTAAATACATATATTTTTGTACCTGAAAAATGACCAGGAATATACATATTTTGTTCTCAGTAATTATTATAATTTATATGAACTAAAATGAATTCTATCATTGTGAGTTTTGTTCACTTACTGACTTTTTGATATCTCACAGCCCAGACTGTAAACATTTACTTCAGTGTTTAGAAGATGGAAAAATGTCACCATTCCCACGGATTAACGAGAGTGGAAAGACAGTTAGAATTAGGTCAGTGAACAAAGTTATTAGTCGTTTTTGTTCGTGTGGTAAGCCTGATTGTTTTGAAGACATGGTAGGTTGTGACGGGAAAGATGGTAGGAAAAGGTGTACTGTTTGGAAACATTTGTCTTATGCTCAGCCAAATGACAATTCTACTGATTGGTTTTGTGACAGACATACTCAGTAGACAAAGAGATTATTTCTTTATGTTACTCCTTTGTTGTTTTTTGGGATTTCCGGAACAAAGGACCAATTAGTGTGTGAACTGTGTTCCAAAATCATTTTTTTTACTTGTCAAAATTGTTTTTGCTTCATTTTATAAATTAAATGTATTATCAATTAGTAAATTTATATTAATAAAAAATCCAAGAACAAAAATTACTGCGAACAAAATATGTATATTCCTGGTCAGTTTTCATTTCGATTATAAAAATATATGTATTTAAAATTAATGATCAATTCAATATTTTCACTATTTCCATTTACATATGACAAACATTCAATTATTTGAAAAATAGGATATTTTTTGTGCAAACTATGGTTTTTAAATTTAATTCGACACTTACGACCAACCGATATAACCAATCTTCCCATAAACTTACCCGCGATCCTGATTCCGGATTTTCGGAACCTTCTGAAGTCCGTCTTCAAATCCGAGTTTTTAATTCGCTCCAGTCACGCCGATCCGGCTGAAAATGTCTTGATTTTCAATCATTTTTTTTCAGCGAACCCTTTTACGGAAAACGGTAGAAGGTACATACATACATTTTATATCATTTTATTCGTATAAAAGTAGAGCATTCCGGAAACCTAAAAGTATTTCAGTCAGTTCACGCAATAATTTTCCGGACAAGAAAAACCGCATGTCGGTCGGTCCAGAAAATTTTCCAGCGAAGTCGACACGATTTTTTCAGTTGCCCACTATCTCAAAAAAAAGAAGAGAATCTCTTCAGCTACTCCGGAAACTTTAGATTGTCAGAATCGAACCAGTATTAAGCGAGCTATCAACAAATAACCTACCGAGTTTCCGTTTTTTCAGTCGAATTCAAATAATTTCAGTCGATTATCTGATCCCCCATTTCCTAGCTCTGACATACTGTATCACTGTCGAAATATGGGTACCATGACAGAGTGATAGATCACAGTCAGTGAAGGTTCCTGATTTACATTGAATGTCATTATTGCCTAAGTAGTATTAGCAGCATTTTACAACAACAACACCAATTCACTGACTTGCAGTGAAAAATTATAGTGAAAGGTATTTATTTTTTGTTGTTTGGCATTTTTATTTGCTGGCATTGTTTCAGATAGAATACAGCAGCCTAATTCATACAATCAGGAATAAAAAGGGGGTTAAAGTCTTCATGTTCAAACTTTCATAGAGAATATAAAAGTGGCAATTTGACATTTTATTTTTATTAGATTTTTTAATGTCGGTGGGCCCATGAAACGCAAAATAAAGTTGGTGTTACCGGACACTGGGTTTTGCCCATTGGTGAAGAAATCCCTTCTCAGAGGCAGTTCTACCAGGGATGATTCCTGATTGCTCATCCTCCAGGGGTATGTGCCCCACCCTCTGTCCCATCCTAAAAAAATTTCCCACCACTGATAGGCGTTGTGACCAAATTGGGGAGATCTAAAGCCCTGTGAGTACCAAATTATGTGCTACAAAATTATCTGGGGAGATGCTCTTCGCCCGTGTTTCACACGAGCTTTCATTATGTGTAGGATTTCCACAGCATTTCCACAAAGTGGATGCTCTTAGGTTTTCACGAGAAACAGATCCGACACAGCCGCGACTTTCAATGAGTAAAATCACAAATTATCACATGGTTAATGCTCATTTTTTTTTGGTTATATGTGAAGGTCCCCAGAATTTATTTCAAACGAAGATGTGAAATGCCACAAACCGTTGCATTTTGACAGCATAGTTACAACTGTTGATAACTATTTTTGAGACTGAAAAAGTAGAAAGATTTTTGGAGTGGAACTTCAACATTCCTGCTATATGGCACGTCCCACCTGGAAATTTTTTATATCTAATTTAAGTAAGATGTGTGTTCTGCTGCATTTTGAGGCTGTGGTTGTCTTCCAGATCAATCTACCGAAGTTCGCGTGCAGTGTTGCAATGGCCTCATGCTTCAACAGTAACTTAAAACCATGCTGTATCGGCTGAGCTGTTGAAACACCCACGATTACAAGCTCTTACATACCCCGTCCCTGTGAGAATATGAATACTATGGCACAGTGACAGATAGATCACACAGCCAGTGAAGGTTCCCGATTTATGTTGAATGTCGTTATTGTCTAATTACTATTAGCGGCATCATACAACAAAAACAATTCACTGACGTCCAGTGAAAAATTATCGTGAAAGGTATTTATTTTTGTTGTTTGGCATTTTTATTCACCGGCATTGTCTAAGATAGAATACAACAACCTAATTGATACAATCAAGAATGAAAAGGGGGTTGAAATCATCATGTTCATGCTTTCGCAGTGAAAAAAAAAGTGGCAATTCGAAATTTTATTCCTATTCTGATATTCAATTTTTCAATGTCAGCGGGCCCGTGAAACACAAAATAAAGTTTGTGTTGCCTCACACTGGGTTTCGCCCATTGGTAAAGAAATCCCTTTTCTCAGAGGCACTACTATCAGGGATGATTTCCGATTGCTCGTCCCCCAGGGGTATGTACCCCAGCCTCCGTAACAAATTGCCACAACTAATAGACGGTGTGCCCAAATTGAGCAGATCTATAAAGCCCTGTGAGTACCAATTATGTGTTACACACCTGATCTGGGGAAATACTCTTCTCCCGTGTTTCACACGAGCTTTCATTATCCTCCAGAAACATGACAAAGCTTTGAGGGTGTCGATATAATACTATATGATATGATTCCTGGGCCTGAATGTGAGGTACCAAGGGATGCTTTCCATTGGAGTCATATGGTTATTTTTATAGTCGTCAAACGTCATCAATTTCCCCCCCATCTCTTGCATATCGCTCCAATCTAAGAAATATCCAGTATTCTCGTGGAAATCAAACAAGCCCCAAATGACCGTCATTCAACTGGGAAGGAGCGGTATTCACGGTATATTTGTGAATTTGTGGGGTTTTTTTTTTTTGGTTTGGCAAACTACTCCAGTTCGGGACAAGCTGCAACATTGTTTTCCCATTGATGATGGACGATTTCTCTTCATCGTTTGAACCGGAAATAATAACATACAAGTATATATCAGGTAGGTACACCAGTATCTAACAACTGTTGTCAATACCAGGTAAGATAGAGGGCCTCAAACAAAATAATGTATTAACGAGCCACGGTCTCCTATACAGCGAGTCTGGGCGGGGGTCCTCGGCCGACATGTATATAGGTGAGCTTAGTAGGGTTCGACATGATATAAGGTTGACGTCAATGTCGTTCAGTAGCTTGAACCATGCCATTCCAAGTGTTCTGTTCGTACTGATTGAGAGTTGTACAAACCATAAACCAGCAAATTGTCCCGATAATGGATTACCTGAATCTCAATGATCACCTTAACGATCAACAGTTTTTGCATATCGCTTCCGAAACTTTCTATTCTGTGAAGGCAGGCCTTGGTACGGAATTAGCAGTTATAAGTTTCCCATGTATCATATATCCACTTGCGACCACATCGACTGTAATAATAAGTTTATAACCCGCGTTTTATCTTTTTTTTTGTGAGAAGGGTGCCATCCTTCAGCTTTACTTTGGTTTTGATGTACACTTATCTTCTACTAACAACGTTTGTATAATCCCTACCTTGCACGTAAAATGTAAACTCTACCAGAGCGTCATCTATGATTTGAGAAGACGTTTGTCTTGAAGGAAAATTGAAGTGAGCCAGTTTTTCTAGGTTGAGTTTCCATCAATTCGGATAATTCCATGATTATGACCCGAAGGGATATCTCTTCAAGTGAAGTATTATCGACACAGTTTGTTTGAGAAATGGTTGATCTCGTTCATCTCATATTAATTCGTTTATATGTGTGTCGAGATACTGGGAATCGCTATTGAGTGTGGGAAGGTATACTGTTGTGTTGAATACTCTCCGTTAATCATCCACATGACGGAGTAATTGTGCTTTCGTTTTTCCGACATATGATTCGCCGCATATGTTGGAATATTTAAATATATCTAGTTTAATTTCGTGAGATGAAATTTTATACTGTGACTATTTGTGGATGGGTATTTCAACAAGTCCACCAAAAACATCCTGTATCTATGTTGGAATATATATAAAGTTGAATTTCGTAAGATGAGATTTTATACTGCGACTATTTGTGGATGGGTATTTCAACAAGTCCTCCAAAACCATCCTGGATCTATGTTGGAATATATATATATATATAGTTGAATTTCGTGAGATGAGATTTTATACTGCGACTATTTGTGGATGGGTATTTCAACAAGTTCACCAAAACCATCCTGGATCTAATCACAAGGATCAAGTCACCTTGAAATTACTCGGATATTTGAAGTGAAACAATTGGATTGAGTCTGTGCTGCGCACGGTGATATAGGTGTCCATCCTCGCTGGAGTGACCTCTGATGATTTGGTGATATTGCAAGTGTAAATTCCTTTTATACTTTCAGTTTCAGCGTTATTCTTCACTAGTGTTCAAATGGTATGAGACCGATTCGTGCTTTGATAGTAACGACCGACGGCAGTCTAAAGCCACACCCTTCAACGTAGGTTTTTCGTTCAAAAAACCAAGTTAACCAATTTGTGTCTTTATATCGATATGTGTAGAAAACAAAGTTATATTTGATATAGCCGTAATAGATGCAGTGGACGGAGAAATATTACCACACTCACATTTGCGATGCGTGCTAAATCATTTTGTGCGCGGTTTCGGTGCTTGGTACCGCTAAAATGTTGTTGAGACTATATAGAAATGCAGATAGTATAATCTGTTCGCAGTTTCAATCATGAATAGACACGCATCATCGGAATATTATATTTTATTGATAAAATAAAGCCTATGGCATCTTTAACGTGATAAACACATATGAAATACATGGGACTGAAAAATCAACTATGTTAAAACAGAGACAACATAAAACTATAATATTACGAACTTTGAACTGTTCGCTGATCTATAATGAGTGAGAAGTGTAATGCTAGTGAGGTCGAAATTAGCAGCCACCAGCAATTCGCGCGAATACAGGGCGACAATGAGTGAGACAATGGGAGGTATCCTCATAACTTTTTTTGTATCCCTTTAACCTTTAGCATCGCGTCACGCGCAAGCTGTCGCGGTGGACGATAATTGCAATCCCACATACAGAAATCTGAATGAAATGATATTATACCTGATATACTGCTTTAGACTCATATACTAAATACTCATAAAGATATTATACCTGTTTAATATATGCAGAATATAGCAACTTGATATTTAACATTCATGTAAGCCTATATTGCGGAATTAGTTTAGGTGAGTGATTATATTTCGTGGAACCAACGTAATATTCGAACGTTCATTTCCACAGAAAAATAGGTTTACTTATATTTCTCCATACCCTTGAATAGCCAGATCAAATAATGGTCGCGTTACTGGCAGCAGCTTCTCGACAATCTGATTGATTAACTTGTAACTGAAAAAGTGGGTGTATTTATATATATGTATTAGAGATATGCATTGGTTCATTCTCTTATGTACCCGTGTAATACGAGATCAGGGTAGTGGGTTAGGAAACCACTAGGGCATGTGGTATATTCTGACCAATCAAATCGTCTAGTGCGCATGGGATTACAATTCTTCAAAGGGGAATCCCAGTGGCAAGAGCAAAATTCTTGTAAAAATAATATCTGATCAGAGAGTTTCATCGAGGTTATCGATAATTCAATCCAGGAAGGGAAACTGGGAGATTTTCCGCTGAATGGTACAGGATGTTGGCTCTTGTTGACGCTTTTGAGAAGTCGTTAATACCTTTTTCATGATGCTGTATGTTGATAGCCATATCTCAACTTCCAATGACGTTCTCGTTATGTTGATATTGTTTGAATTGGACACGAACCACAGTATAACAGAAGTTTAAAATACCATGAGTCTACCTCTGTACCCATAATATGCAATAATTTACATTCTACACTCGTACCACTTGGATTCCCTTTAACCCCATCTGGCCTGGGCTTTTTCGGACCTGTCCAGGCCTGGGGGAGGGGGGGCGAAATGGCCCCCTAATTATTTTTCTTATCCCTTGAGCTAGGGAGCTGAAACTTACCACACTATACCCTTGGGTCAAGCTCTACCAGAAAATGTAAAAAACATCCAAGATGGCCGCTTTGATGAAGTCACAGTGACGTCATTTTCAAAAATGGCATTTTTTGGTTGATTTTCCGGTCCGATTTTTCCGCAAAAACTGCATGATAAATTAGTAAATATTAAAGTAATGTGAAATAAAATAGTTTTTGCCCACTTTTCATCGCGGAAAAGCAGAAATTTTGAAGAAATATGACAAGCATCACTTTTCTGGTACAACACGTGGCCGCCATCTTGAATTTGCCCATGATCCTCTGCTCAGGGGGTTATGCAAATGGGCTCAAAATGACCCCAATATGATAAACTAGAAAGTCCGGGAGTTTCAGCACTCCATTTTTCGTCGTTCCGGAGATAGCGCAGAAAGTTTGCATATTGCCCTACCCTCCCCCCCTCCCCGGCCAGGTAGGGTTAAATGAATTCTCTGAAAGCTAATTGACGGAAAATCAATAAATCGTGGAGACATCCAGTTCAGTTATGGATTTGATTATAGATCAGGCACTCTAGTGCCTAAATTAGAATCTAGGCACTACATTACTTTAGCTGTGATGTGAGATTTGAGTAACAGGAAATGCGACAAGATGAGAATCATATCTTGTCTTCTGAGTTAAGCTAATCTCAACCATATTTCACGATCTCGTAATTTTAACCCAGTCTAAACCGAATATTGAACCCATTCTCGCTCTGATTTCCATAGCCAATCTCACTCTGTAGTGACCCAAGTCACGTAACCGCGTCGTAATCTCAACTCTTGATCTCACAATCTAATCATAATCGCATTATGTCACAACCCGCTTCCGCGATTTCAACTGGTTCAGACTTATTCGACGTAATCCCGCTCGGATCTGTAGCTATTATATCGATGTGGATTGACTTCCGCCTAGTATCCACGACGTAATCTCGAACCCCATATCGACTCGACAGCCCCACTTCCTGCGCATGCATACCTTTAGAGAAATCAGCCAAAAAAAAGTTCATACAGGGAAGATTAGATACTGGGTTGCTTAATTCTTAACGGACGTGGACTCAATGAGCCCCTAATCCACCATGGCTATGGAATTTCCCGGCCACCAGGCTGACGATATATGCATATTGATAAAAATACATCAGAGAAGCACATTAGCTATGAGTTTACATGTTGATTCGGTATACACAGTTTAGCTCTGCAAAATGATATACATGAAACAATGACACATGCCGATGTTAAATACACTGCAATGTACATATATCGTATGGTGTTTGGACACATTTCTACACACAGAGATACGGTACAGATTGAACACATGTTCAAAGTTTCAACATGTTTCGGCTTTATACACATTTCCATAAACACAGTTGTGTTTCAAACTGAGACATGTTTTCCAGCTGTACTTTGTTTTTGTGTCGAGAATATAATTTAAACCCAAAAACATAATTTGCAGTGCAGCAAAATATGGAAAACGAGAAATACATTTTACATTGAGTTAATTTAAAAAAAAGATCTTTTTATAGCATTAACATGTTGTGAATTAACCGAGAATATGACATGTCTAGAAATAAATCAGTGGGTGAAAAATGGCAATAAAGGCATCTCATCCGACATTCAATATCCAAGATGGCCGCCTTGTGGCCATATTAGATTTTCAAAACGGACCAGAAAAGGTATCTTGCACAACTAGACCCCGGTAGATATCGCCCAAACAACAATTCCGTGTTCATAAATGTTGGATCTTTTATATATGAGGCTGCCGACACGGACATCTATACCGGTTAGGTAAATATCACGTCTAGATTCGTTAGTAACACAGGTGTTCGGAATTAATGTTCTTGCACAGTCTTTCAAGTCAGCCAAGTTTCAGTTCATTTCTGGTTGTAAGAGGTCCCGGTTTATGCGAAGAATCCCCAGAGAAAGACGGCGAGAGTCATGAGGATAAGAGCATTGATATTGCAGAACACTTTCCAGAATGGTTTCTCTTGAATGTTGATTTGTTTGGCATCTAACGCCGCCCTTTCTTCATCTGACAGCTGATCCTCCTCGCCCATCTTCTCTATACCACATATCCAGTTACAGCCGCGCCTCCATAAGGGCAGATCCTCTTGGGCTGTTGAGAAGAAATGGCATGGAGAATGAGGCTAGTAACATATATTGTTAGAGCAATTAGGAGATAAC
This sequence comes from Hanleya hanleyi, assembly GCA_036873755.1. Classification (NCBI taxonomy): domain Eukaryota; kingdom Metazoa; phylum Mollusca; class Polyplacophora; order Lepidopleurida; family Hanleyidae; genus Hanleya; species Hanleya hanleyi. The sequence goes on along the minus strand of JAVTVY010010510.1, from coordinate 16,129 downwards.
ATGCCATGGTGGTGGAAATTTGCCCTCGCAAGAAGTAACATGACCCAACATGGCGATATTTTGACTGTATTCTGTAAACCACCAACTTGCTAGGGATCAAGATTGATTCCTGTCATCATGTGTATTTTAGTATCTCTGTGTAGGTTTCGGTGTGAACATCTTGACTGGAATGATCAGTCGGTTCCTACCACCGGTGTAAGCGGACTTACAAATATCGAATAACTGATTATGTGATAACTGTTAACACATCTGGGGAAACTCGAGTTGTGTGACTGTCAGATGTAAGAAACGGCTTACAGTAAAAGTTAATAGGATGCAAGTTCATATTTGGAATTCCAGAAGACCTGCATTATTAAAAGTATCATGCAGGATATCAATACTGGTTCTTCTGTAAGAATGTACCGTAGGTCTATAACACTTAGCGAGATCAGTATGTGAAACGTGTACCTAAACTGAATATGAGCATATGCCCAACTATTCTGACTGCTACGAAATTCCTTCTAAAGTTTTCAGTGCTCTCAGATGTACATGGAACACGAACACTTCCCATCGATTCGTTTCAGACATGAACGATTGTTAAGGTCATGCCCCTGGCTACATGAACACTTACAATGCATATCTCATATCTCAGTGAAATCGTCAGGGTCTGTGGGTGAAACAGCTTTAATTCGGATAGTTCCCACTTCCCGCTTTTATGTGATTTATGTCCTTCCGTTGGGATCATTATGTGAGTATGGTTACCTATGTGAGGTGAATCAGCTGGTTTATCTAGCTTCTCCTGGCTGCCCTCGCCCTCCATCATGGCGATGTCCACACGTTCCTCTGTACTGTGCCGCGACCAGAATGTCAGTCTGTGCAGCTGCGAAAAACAACATCACTCTCCATTATCACTGCAATTCACTGGTTGGTTATCTTCTCTCACCAAATGTGAAATTTTACCAGTTTTGAGGCGCAGTAACTGGATATACCCCCAGGTTTACTGGCCAATAAAACAAATTATAAAACCAGTAAATGACATTACATTATTTCTATTTCGTACACATCATACACATAAAATATCGGGAAACGAAGAATTTAAAATATATACGGCAGTGGACTGGTGCCGGTAACCCGATTTCATCGTTACACCTCGAGGCCTATTTACACTCAGGCACCGTGAGTACATATTGATACGTACGTATTTATCCTCAATAGGCGGGGTTAGCAGGCTTATAATTATGGTGGAAATGAACACGATAACAAAGAGGATGATGCCGAAGTGCAGGTAGTGGACATCCTTGATGATAGCAGGTCTGGTGTCTTTCCACTCCTCTCCACACGGCGGCACAGTGTACGTATACTCCCAGATGAACCGTATCAGACCCACCACCAACCCCAACATCAAACTCCAGAAGGCTCCCTTCAAGAACAAACAGGGACAAGTGTTAACAGCTGGATTAGTCCCATAACATCCAGAACATGCGAATATCAACACTCGAACAATTGGACTAACGAGATAGTACATGTCATTGTGTCTAGGTCTCGCACCATGTTTTCTTGTGGAATGAGAAGGAAAATTATCGTGGAAAACCCAAAGATAATATCTAAGATGTGTTCTGCTTCAGCCATTCCAGATTTCTGTTAAACTTTAACTCATAATTTCAAGCAATTGAATTAGTCACCATCAAAGTCTAACTTATCAGTCGAAATGAGCATCTACCCAAATTATTTGAATTCTTGTCAAGCTTTCACTGATTCACAAGGTTAATTCAAGAATGTAGGATATTAGGCCTTGATTCGGATTGGAGATAGTTGGCACCTACAGGATAAATCAATTTCACTAATTCTTCTTGGGGCTGTAAGTACAAATTTCCCAGTACAAATTCGTTTAGTTACCGTTTCATTTGTTCGCTTCCAGAAGACGGCGAGTACGTAGATAGCACAAATAGGGGGCGCCAGATAACTGGTGATGGCCTGGATGTAGTGGAACAGTTCACTCACATTCTGGACGATGGGGATCCAGGCGACACCAACTCCAACTAGTGCAAGGACACAACATCTGCAAGATAAATATATCCTCCATTTATGCAGAGCTTGTTCAAGCGAATCATACCGGGAATAGGAATGATGGACAAGTAGCTTGTATTTCCGTCGTTAAACACCAAGCTGACTGACGTAGACATGTGAACGTATCATGGTTAGACTGAGTTTATAGCTACTATTATTAATCAACTATCAATGATATGAATCCAATACAAAGAAATCGGCCTGCTTGATATGACCCCAAACCGGGCCAATATGAGGAAGGCGGGCCAATACGGAAAAGCAGGTCCAATACGGGAAAACAGGGCCAATATGGGCTGGGCCAATATGACTTTCAACATGGCGACGCTGAGGATGAACGATCCTCGATTCGCGATCTTCTCCGAATGATGTCACTGATTTCTCTGACTTTGAACGAATATTCAATGGCTTCTGTGATAACATTTGATAGAGCTAGCTATACGTGCCGATACACAAACCTTGACATCACGTGAGGTGAGTCAAGCTGAAATAGACTATAGTGACGCGAGCGCGAAATCGACGTGCTAAGTACATGCAGACGTCAAAACAGCAATCCAACACTTACAGCAATGCACTGATGAACGAAGCGGTAACTACAGTGATATTTTACAACAAAAAGATGTCAGACTTGCAGCTAATAGAGTTATTCACATATGGATAGAACCGATAGAAATTATGCGGTCGAAACACCTGTAAAATGATGTTGAAAACTAGGGTCTCCATAGCATGATACGTCTTCGATCCTCAAATCGGGACTGGATTTGGACCAAATTTACGCCAGATTATAAGGTTGTATTTTACTGCACCGTTCTTATCAAATAAAATTAGTATTTCATCTGCTTGTATCTTTTTGACTCCGTTTGATACGTTGACGCCCAGGTTGAAGATGATCGGCCTATTCGCTGTCCCGATTGTCACCATCGTTTCCGATAGCGTTACTGTAGAGGGGATCGACTTTCCGACGATAAATGGCACTTCAAAAAGCATATAATAATAATCGTAGGAAATAGGCCTATTGTGAAGGAAGAAATACAGGGAGTCGCTGTGCTAAAATATTCCTTGATGCATGTATTATAATCGATAAAAAAAAATTGTAGGTGAGTTAATTAATAAAAATGTCATTAACCAAGTGTTTTCATATTGGCCTGGTTATAGGTCCGAGGTCAGCCGTATTGGCCCTCGGCCTGCGGCCTCGGGCCAATACGGCAGGCCTCGGACCTATAACAAGGCCAATATGAAAACACTTGGTTAATAACATAATATTATTGTTGGCAAGCACGTAACCGATCAATGAAGTGAAAAGAACTACGTTGTCTCAGTTTCGGCCAATTCAAATTATACGATATATGGAATAAGCTTATGTAAAATACAGAAAAAATGTTACCATACAAATATTGGTAAGGGCGATTCGGTTTTTGCCGAATAGTTTAAAATGAATTTTAAACAATTGAAAACTATTTGACAATAAAAACAACTATTTGTATGGTACCGATAACCTTTCTTTTTCTGTATTTTGCATGAGCTTATTTCATACTGTGTATAAATTCGATTGACCGAAAGTAAAGAAGCCTACATGCAAGATTTCCACTTTATTTTTGGGTAACATTCTTGCAGACTGAATACTTAACATTACTGAAGTACAGTAACTAAATGCACTGCGCATGCAATGTCATTTTCTTCAAGCAGAATTTTCAAAATAGGCTGTAACAACAACAACAACAACAACAGCTACAACACTCGGTTCACTAACACTTTAAATCATGGTGTTATATTGAGCAATCACAATCAAAGAAAGGCTGAAATACATATTCACACTTCTTTGTTATACGGATTTAGTCATAAAAACGGAATCCTTTCCATCCGAACATCCGCGTATTAACTTGGACAAATGAGGTAAACAGCTGACGAATTGAAAGATGATTCCCGCAAAGATGTGACCATCTACCTGCCGACAATCATGAGCTCGATGTCGTTGGCGTTTTTCCTGAACCTGCGCCAAATGTCGATAGTGAAGATGGTACTGCTACTGTTAAAGATGGAGGTTAGAGAGGATATGAGAGCGGACATCATGACAGCCAACATGAGACCTCTCAGGGCAATCGGCATCACCTTAATCACCAGCTTCGGGTAGGCAATGTTCGTACAGCCGCTCCTGCTTCCACAAACGGATTCACAGATATCTGGGTCGCCACAGCCAACAGTATCTGAAAACATAAGCGAAACACATTCATCTTTAGTTGGAACCGTCCGAACTACATCCCTTGGTCCAATAGGAGATTATATAACTGTATCCCCTGCTACAATAGGAGATTATATATCTGTATCTTCTGATGCAATATGATATTATATTGGAAACAAGAGTTACACCATACCTGAGTAATAATGAGCTCAATAAATCCTCCAAGTTTCTACCATTAAATTGAATGAAAAGCGAATGATACTGTTTAAGATGAACTTTTGCTCAAATGTGTTCCAGTATTAGCGTTATACTAATAAAGAACACTACCTCTGACTGTCATTTCAAGCCAGAAAAGGTCGATTTAAATGATCGATTTCACATTTCATGTTGAAACCTCTGATCATTTTATAATTCTTTGACATGCATGAGCTCATCTACATGTTTTAGTATAAGTACATAGCGAATACATTGTTGAAACCTGTAAAGAGCTTTTTAACGCTCACAGGCCCGCAAAACAAGAGTTTTGGGGGGGGGTGGGCGGTGGTATTAGGGTGAAGTGTCGAAATATGGGGTCTCTATATATAACCCCATGCTTTATATAAACCCACATCAAGGTGTGAAAAGAGATTTGGGTGAATCGAGAAATAAACGGTTTACCGCCAAACAAAATACATCTGCATATTCTACAAGTATCACTTTATATATTCCAGTCGTCAAATTAGTAAATTTGTGCAATTTTTTACCTTTGCCGGGCGATTCAAAATCCAGTTAGATTATGGCGGGCTTCGTTCTCAATTCTGATTGGTCAGTCGCGACACGCCTCCGGCAAGAGAGGTCACGCACTGATCAGCTGTCACGACTGATCAATCAGAATTGAGAACGAAGCCCGCCATAATCTAACTGTTCCTAGATGGATGGACAGTTACGTTGGATTTTGAATCGCCCGGCAAAGGTAAAAAATTGCACAAATTTACTAATTTGACGACGGAAATATATAAAGCGATACTTGTAGAATATGCTGATGTATTTTGTTTGGCGGTGAGCCGTTTATTTCTCGATTCACACCTTGATGTGGATTTATATAAAGCGTGGGACTAGACCCACTGTTGTCATCAGACTTGAATATTGTAGACATCCTTACATGAAGTATGGAACTGTGAAGGAAAGAGATTGGTAACCTTGGAACAGGGTACTTACCTGGGAAGAGAATTCGAGAGATCATCCCTGGGAAAACAATTAACCACAAAGGCAGGAATTTGAGGTATCCAGCCAGAACTGTTCCAGCCTTTGCGTGTGTCAAGCTCTTCGCCGCCAAAGCTCTTTGTACGATCACCTTTATGCATAAAGATTTATTTAGTGAATGGACCAGGTTTCCTTTACTGCTGCATATCAAACAGAATATTCTCGAATTCCTCATTACCCATAAGCTTGAGTTATCCATTATCTCCTGTTTATATAAGCAATAAATACCAATGAATTGGTATCGGATCAAGCTAAACCTGGATAACAAACTTCGTGTGCTAGAAGTCCAAACCGTTTCTGCTTCTCTTACATTATTATGCAATATATTGTTAGCATGCTACAAAACATAACTCTTCCGAGTAAGCGAACATACCTGGTCTGAGCACCAATACCACACTGAGGATATGGTCAGGCCGAACATGATACCCGGCCAAGGAAGGCCTCCGTCATCAGCCGACCGGATCAGGTGATATGCATTGGCCGGAGGTTTGCCGCACTGACCGTACGTGGCATTCGGCTGAGCGAATCTCGTAGTGTTGGGCCACGCAGCAAAATACTTCCTCTCCAATATTTCATAACCACCGACTTGAATGAAACCTGGGGTTTGATTAACAAGATGTACATCGAGTTCTACATATACGATCCGAATTCCAGATCTACAAAAATACTTGAGTTATTTCAAAATTAGCGAAATGACACTCGTTTCAATCAGGATGACGGGTACTTAATGACTTTTAAGCGATGAGAAGAAGCAGATAATATTCAATTATGAAATAAGTCAAAAGAATAAGGGAACGCATGGATCGCGGCTTGTGAGATGATACAGAATTAATACAGCAGGGTCTGTTTTTTAAAAGGTTTCAGAAAGAAAAACGACATGCACCAAGAAGAATGATGCTAACACATGTATGCCTGAAATATAATAACAGATATGTGGGAAAAGGACAACGCTTTTTATAGCAATATGTTTGATTCTCGAGACAATTGCATATCTAAATAGAAACTTGAATTATTTGAAGTATACTTTGGAGTTGTAAAGCTTCTTGTTTGTATTTTATATATTTGTGTATCTTATGTTTGTATTTGTTTTTAGAGGAGAGTGCCCCGTGCATGGCTTGAGGCTGTGCACAATCCTCATTAAATAAATAAAGTATTTTATTATATAATAGGAAATTATTTTATGGTAACACGTAGTTCTATTATAGTGTCTGTGTACAATACAGCTGTTTGTATCAAAGAAGAATTGGAGATCTTACTCATAACCATAAGTATGAGGGCGCCAACGATCATTATAATAGTTTGGATGAAGTCCGTCCAGATAACTGCCGTTAGTCCACCTACAAGATAAAAACATCAAATCACTAACTGCAGGCGTGGAAGGGTCATTCATAGGCAAATTTAAGGGATACGGGTGGGGAGATGGGAGCACACCCGTATTTTCCTTCAAAGGCCTATTTCCATATAAATCTTGATTCCAGTTCATCAAAGTCCGTGTTAACCGAGTTTGAAGCTACTATATCGGGAATAGAGTCTATTCCAGTTAATACTCATCAAAGCACTATATGTCGTCATAACCTGATAGCTAATACATATCCAAAACGTTATTACCGTACTGGATATTGTGTCATAATTACGAGATAGCTATACATTGAAGTCATAATTACAGATAGAAACCGTAGAAACTGTCTTCCGTACAATCATGACCATGGATGATTGCCGATAGCTAATATAATTACAGTAAAAACGGTCTTTGTGCATGGCAGACTAATGAAAAATAAAGAATAATGACAAACTTGTCTGATTGTAGGTAACTAGTTCCACCTCTTATAGACGTTTTTTTTCAAAGCGTTAAGGATAGCTATCCCGTTAGAGGCAGTTTTTGCACCCCCATGACAATTTATCTTCTGGATCAATAAATATACAAGATAACCACAATAAACTATATATTTTATGGAAGGGGTTCCAACTATATTTGTATAACCGACGCTGCTACTGTGTAGAAAATAGTCCAATTTTAAAAATTTCAAATGAAATAATAGCTTCCATTTTTCAATTGAACTTTCATGAAAACTGTTGATCTTGTTTAACTTTGATGGTATACCTTGATAGGTGACAAGTCGAACTAGTAAATTTTATCTCATCTTTTTTTAATTTTCGCCTGGTTTTCGTACTGTTTTACGGCCGTTTGTCTTAAAAAATTGAATAATTAATAAACTAAGCCGAACTTATAAACAGTGAGATGAAGTTTACTAGATCACATTATAAAATTTCAAAAGCGTAGCATGGATACTTTTCGAGAAATAAACGTTTATTTTGTAAAAGAATGAAAGGCTGGAAATCGGGCAAAATATGTCCAGCTATACATCTGATGGATGAATTACTCATAATTTCTATATATATTTTTAATCTGTCGTATGGGACCTATTCGAATTCCTGTTTATTCTGGATAACTATTACACTAAGTTTATTCATCAAGGCCATTCAAAATCCAATTTAAACTTTAAAAACTTGCTAAAAGTTGTTCAGCTGAGAAATGTTCACACCTGTGCTTTGATCACTTCATGGTGGGGTCTCAGCGAAGTGTCACTGCGTTGAGTACACCTTCATATGTATATATTATAATTAGAAACAAAAATACGGATGTTTGCATGGTTTTGATCAGAAGGGGGTAGATTAATGTAAATGAGTAGGACTTCTAGATAATTAACTTACCAAAATAATGCGGAAATGAGTTTTTGAAAGAAAAATTTAACAGACAAAAATAACAGCAGCCAAACCCATGTAAACTGCTGTTCCATTCTTATGGCAGACTATTAGGGTGGTCAGTTCCTGCGAGTCAATTAACAATACAATACACACTCAGACTATTGAAGCACTTCTAATTAGAATTTTGATTTCATTTTTTCACCAAATGTTAGACGAAATAGTGAATATTTGAATGAAGGAATAAAAGAGTGACCATTTCTTACCCTCTAACGGGATATCTATCCTTAAAGCAATCTGTATCTCGACTTACATTTCTACGGTATAAATAACCTTTGTTTACATTTCCAACAACAGCATCGTTATGCGCAAGCGCATGCGTGCAATACAGCTTCTAACCACCTATATGTACATCCGAATGTTGGAATGAAAACTGCAAATGTTGTTCCAACATTATTGTTTGGGATTTCGATGTCCAACCTCGGTTAAAGTATAGAAGACAAACACTAACATCTTGCGGACGATCACTGTTTCCACATTTAACTGCTGTTATACAGATGTGCGATATTTTCTCATGATAACTTGGATCATTAAATTTTACGTGACAAACTGTGCATTTTATATTTATTGTGTAGTGAGCAAGCTCCCTACCGGCAATGGTGAAGAGTGCAGAAATGATCAGTAAAATGATGACAGCCACGTAGAGATTCAGGTGAAGTGATTGTTGGATGAAAATAGCTCCGGCATACAGGTCCGCCTGAAATGACAGCGTTTAGATATCAGTCGAACTCTAATAAGACAAGATGAAGGGATATACGTACATAGGTGATCCACCATGATGGGGGCTGGACATTAACAGGACACGTGCAAAATTAACCAGAACGAGCAATTAATCAGTCAAACGAAAAATTCAGACATAGTTTCATGTACCATTATCATGTTAAAGGCGTACATTATCAAATTACAGAAACAGACCAAATACTGGAAGAAACTAAAACTTTGTATAAGAAATTGTATACAAAGAAAGACGTTTGCTCGGTAGACATAGAAGGTTTGTTAGGTGACACTGTTCCGAAACTTAATACAATTCAGACAGAATCTATGAAGGGAGAGCTAGCCAAGGAAGAAATTTTGTCGGCTCTTAAAAATATGAAGAATGATAAAAGTCCTGGACCAGATGGATACACGGCTTTTAAAAAATTTTCTGGGTCGATTTAGGTAATTATTTAATTAAGTCATTGAATTTTGCATACGATAATGGTGCTCTGTCTAGATCTGTAACCCAACAACGAGGAATTATAATATGTCTCCCTAAAGAGGGTAAAGCAAAACATCTGCTTAAAAATTGGCGGCCTATTTCACTATTAAATATCACTTACAAAATTGCATCTGCGGCTATTGCACAAAGAATAAAAACTAGTTTGCCACATGTAATTCACGAGGATCAAAAAGGATTTATGGCTGGGAGATTTATTGGGGAAAACACAAGGCTGGTATATGATATAATGCAATATTCAGAGGATCACCAAATACCAGGTTGTTGATGTTGATATACTTCGAGAAAGCGTTTGACTCTGTAGATTGGTCGTTTATACAAAAGGCATTGAAATATTTCAAGTTTGGCCCTTCTATACAAAAATGGATAAATATATTCTACAAAAACGCCCAGACATGTGTCTTAGTTAACGCCTTTGCTTCTCAGTTTTTCGACATATCACGCGGCTGTCGCCAAGGGAATCCATTATCACCGTACATTTTTCGCATTTGTGCCGAAATATTAGCAGCTATGCTTAGAGGCAATGCAAATATTAAGGGTATCAAGATTGGAGATGAGGAATTCCTTCTGTCCCAATATGCTGACGATACTACAATTTTTCTAGACGGATCCCCTAAGAGTTCAAAATCATGTCTCGAAACATTGGAACATTTTGCTAATTTTTCAGGTTTAAAAATGAATCTAGACAAAACAAAAATTGTTCGAATAGGTTCTCTTAAAACATCCAACATAATGTTGAAAACAAAATGGCATTTGGATTGGTCACAAGGCGATTTTAAATGAAAGCTCGTTTGAAAAACGGGCGAAGAGCATTTCCCCAGATAATTTTGTAACACATAATTTGGTACTCACAGGGCTTTAGATCTCCCCAATTTTGGCACACCCCCTATTAGGGGTGGCAATTTTTTTTAGGATGGGACAGAGTGTGGGGCACATACCCCTCCGACACATCTTCACGTGACAGAGAGGAAAACGGTTGTGAGAAGAATAAATAAGTACCCTTTTGTTGATTTGAAACTTTGTTTTGATGTTTGTAATATGGAATGCTGTAGTGTGGTATTTTAAATGTGTTATATATAGGTTATTTCTTTGCATAAAAATACTGATAAACATCATGAATAACATCATAAGGTGATCCTATATTTCTACATTATATATATATTAGTTAAGTGTCAAGATCTGCCAGGGGGCCCCACTTCTTCAGGAAATCTTCTTTTTTGTTGTTCTTTTCGGCAAGTAATTCTTCTATAGGTTTTGCTCGGAAAATTGCCGATCTTGTTGCTGTCCAATTAGGCTTCCTAGAGCATCGGCTTGAGGTGTAAAAACTTCTTTTAATCAGTAAGACAATACACAATTTTATTCTGTATATTTCGCTATTAGTTCTAGCATCTTAAGCAGTGATCAAAGTTACAAACACCTCCATACGCACAGTATATATACAAGGCATAATGTGATCTTAGCCAATACACATTTATGAATAGGCAAGCCAGTGAATTATGTCCGTCATGTTGGACAGATATTAAAATGCCGCCATTTTCAGAAATTGTAAAATGTTAAGCGATAATCTGACAGTGATCTACAAATGGTGGGATTCAGGTGTTACAATACACACTCCACAAATGTTGTAACTGACATGGGAATATACAATTATGAAACATGCGAGTTCAACTCTGATGTGGATTGCCAAGAAAATTATACCTATATTATCTTAAAATTACAGTCCTTATCCAAACTTCATGACATGTAGAAATATTCAATGTAGGTACATACTATATCACCATACTTTATTCATTTATTCGCAGTTTACTTAGTTCTTGCCAGATAAGCAGATTATATATGTATTGTTTTCATCAATTAAAGTGTGTATTGTATCACCTGAATCACACCATTTGTAGATCGATGTCAGGTTATTGCTTAACATTTAACAATTTCTGAAAATGACAGCAACCAACCGGACATAATTTACTGGCTTACTTATTCATAGATGTGTATTGGCTAAGATCACATTATGCCTTGCAAAAATACTGTGCATATGGAGCTGTTTGTAACTTTGTTCACTGTTGAAGATCACTAATAGCGAAATATACAGAATGAAATTGTCATCCCTAATCGGAGTTGCTGCTCTTCTATATTATTGGAAAATCATCAGTGGTTCCAATGGATTACTTCAATTAGATACATGTAAAAATTTCCCAGGTGGGATGTGCCATATAGCAGGTATGTATAAGTTCCACTTCAAAAATCTTTGAAGCACTGATTGGAAAATGAAGTGCTTACTTTGTTGACGCAAGCAGTGTACTAGTCCACTTATGTAAAGTGTATTATACAATAAGTCAACCATTACAGAATGAATGGTCAACATACAGGCCTACAAAATGGCCTGACTTCAAGCCCACTTGATTCCTTGCAATTCTCCATACTTACCATACACTGATGGCAACATATTTTACCTGACTGCATTTTAGTTATATGTGTAAGCAGGGGTTGATATAGCCTAGATATAGATATATTTAGCTGACTTTACCCTATGCTACATGATTATGCCAGCGCTAACAGCATCAGTCCTTTCAATTCATTTTTAACCATAATGTTAATAAAATTAGTAATTGTAAAAAAGAATGTATAATGAGATATAAATCAAGCATTATGTTGATGGGCTGCAAAATCCGTATGAGAGGTGGCCCTTCAAATTCAATCAAAAAAAATAAAAAATTTGTCCTTTGAAATCCTTCGTCCATCTGACAATAATAAACTTCCTGAACAGATGAAATACCAATAAAATGTGCTATAAAAGTTTACTGTCTATAGTGCCACCCAATGATGAACAATATCACGAACCTACATGATGAAACAAATTCCTCAGATGTGGCCTGGGGAATGTAGATATTGGAGTCAGTCATGAGAATTTCATATATATATAAAAATGGCCATTTGGCCCCACAAGGGATGTGAATTACATGTATAACACCAGGAATGTTACATTCATGTCCAGCGAAATAGAATTACTTTTCTCTGATTAAGAAGCAAATTTTCATTTTTGTGAAAACAAAACCTTATTTTGAGATGCAAAAATGCGTCTCCATGATTCACAACACCACCACAATCTTGTCAGTTCTTTGCCTATCTTGCAAGATCATTATACCCAAATTTCACGGAAATCAAACACGTTGTTCAGAAGATATGAGGTTTACCTGAATTCATGTCTATAGCGCCACCTAGTGATGACCAAATGCCACGAAAAACAAGCGGGTGAAATCTAAAGCCCTTGAGAGATGGCAAATAAGAGTTCAATGGGAAAAAATTTAATCATGATAATGGTTATGGAGGTTTTGGCGTTAAGTCAGATAAATAAGATTTTTCATTTAAATGGCAATTTGGTTCGCACCGAAAGAGAATTACCATGCCGGCAATCATATAGTTATGCTTGGCAACCTAGAATAGAACTGTTTTTAAATATTTCTCCAAGCGAATTGGTGAATTTTCATTTCACGAAAAACTTTTTTTTTTGAAATGCAAAAAACTTGCCTTTATAATTATGCCAGCTACACCAAAACCTTTTCAGCACATTGCCTATCCTTCAAGACCATTGTAATAAAATTTCAAAGAAATCAGACAAGCCGTTCAGGCGAAAATCGTCAGAGAAAGGTTTACCTATGCTCTGACTACAACGCCACCTAGTGGTGAGCAGCGGGTATCGAAACACAACCAGACAAATTTCCCAGGCCTAAGGAGATAGCACACCAAGTCTGACCCAAAAATATTTAACGGTTTCAGAGATATTCGCGTTCAAAGTCGCGGCGGCGGCGGATCCGGCGGAGCCGTTTCTCATGAAAACATAAGAGCATCCACTTTGTGGAAATGCTCTAATTACTAGGACTGGTTTTCACCCACAGCCTAGCTGAAATTCTGGAGAGAAACTATAAAGACAAACTAAAGGATATTTCTTCTGCCATGAGAATATGGTTAAGACGTGGACTGACTCCAATAGGTAAAGTTGTTATTTTGAAAAGCTTAATTTTGTCAAAACTAAATCACATCTTTGTAGCTCTTCCAGATCCATCTGAACCAATGATAGAAAAATTTCAAAAAAGCTGTTTCGCGTGTCAACACCAGACAAAATTTCCAGGAAAATGGCAACCAAAACTGTAGAAGATGGAGGCCTAGATATTCCAGTAAAAAAAAATCGCCATTCAGGCACAAAAAATATCGTGGATTAGAAGATTATATCTGAATAATTCTAAATGGGGAAAACTACTCCAGCTGTATATGCCACACAACCAAATCGTGGTGGCTGTCGGTTCTGCTTTCTTAAGAAAAACCGTCATCCCATATATTGACCATCTTTTCTGGAAAGACGTTCTTGTAGCATGGGCCGATTTTCAAGCAAAATTAGATCACAAAGCGAGCCAGATATTTTCCAATGAGATAATATGGTATAATGAGAAAGTTACCATAGATCACAAATCGTTTTATTTACCCGATTGGGATAGAAAAGGTGTCCGTTTCGTTAATGATCTTTTGGAAGCCGACGGAACATTCCTACAATTTGATACATTCAGGAAAAACTTTCTATGCAGATCAAACTTTTTGGAGTATATATCTGTATGCCAGGCAATAAAAAAGGCGGCAAATAAAAAGGGATTTTATCTTTACAGAAACAAACAATAACACCGCTGATTCCACCCCATGTTTCGTCTTTACTGAGCGCCCGAAAAGGTTATAAAAGTTACTATAGAACCTTACTAGACACAAAGTTTACTAAATCGACTGCTCATTTAAAATGGGAACAAATTCTTGAGGAATCTTTTACTGAAAGGGAATGGCGAACTTTTAATATACATGTATCTAAGTACCGAGACGTAAAGCTCAAATGGTTTCAATATAGAATATTGAATAGAATTTTGACAACCAATATTTTTGCACAAAAGATTGATCCTACTGTTAGTAGTAGGTGTACTTTTTGTAATAAAAACCCCGAGACAACCCTCCACTTATTATGGGAATTTGAACATATAAAACCTATTTGGCAACATTTATAGCAGTGGTTCGCCTCTGTGAGTATTCACATTTCATTCACGCCAAAGAAAGTATTTTTTTTACTTTTAGGAGCACGAAATAAACCATTTAACTATGCTATGTCAGTGATAAAGTTTTCAATCTACAGGATGAAAGCAGCTAAGAAATTGCCAACTTTAGAAAGTATACAAAAAGACCTTAACTCCTCATATGAATTAGACAGATATATCAGATATAAAACTTGTGAAAGGCATATTTTTGATCAATATTGGTCGACACTACATTTATTATTGAAATCCTAGGGTATTTTGCAAGAGTATGCATACAGATATATATCAATATGACTGCTTTCAACAATGCTAAATCTAGGAATTGATGACAAATCTAGAAAAAACTAGTGCATTGTACTATTAATTGATGCTATTGTAAAAATGCGTTCCTCAAGTTTGTGATGTTTTCAATGTTTTTGCAGAACAAACCTAAGATGTGTATGTGTGTTGTCTGTATGCTGTATACATGTTGTAAATGTCCTGTCCATTATATGAAAAGCCAAATAAAATATCAATTATAAAAAAAAATATTAAAGGCGTACATGATGGCGGCCAATACGGACACCAAAGATCCACCATGAAGTCTAGTAGGCTCTATGGATCCACTCATCGACATTTCTTATTTAAAAATATCTATGTGAAATTTGGCAACACAATATATCAGCAGCATATAGGCATTCCAATGGGTACTAATTATGCATCCATGTTGGCTGATCTGTATCTGTTCTCTTATGAATATGACTATATGCAGGCGCTTTCAAAAACTGATCCATTCAAAGCCCGTTAATTCCTTCTCATTCGCCAAACGCCATATAGACGATCTTCTCGCTGTGGATAATCGCTATATAAATGACGCAGTGAAGGATATATATCCACCTTCACTGGATTTGAAGGAAACTACAGATAGCCCTACAGGCACATCATATCTAGGTCTATAACTCTATAAAAATGAAGCGGGCATTCTCTCTCGTCCACTTTTTGACAAAAGAGATGATTACAATTTCGACATCATAAACTATCCGTATGGCGTATACATATCTCGCCTAGTAGGATTTGCTAGATCATGTGTTAAATGTGACGATTTTAATCAACGTCACAAAACATTGTTGCAGAAACTTATAAAGCAGGGCTATTCCACCAAGCGCCAAGTTTCTCAAATTGGGCGATACATATCGCATGCTGATAACAAAATACGAGCATAGCGTTCAAGATCTATGGCGTTACGTTTCGTAACTTGTGTCTAATTCCGCTTAACCCGGGGCTAGGGGCCGTATGAACCCAATCCTCATGGTGCTCATACGAACAATCAAAGCGTGACTGAGATACATCATTCTCTAGATGACGACTTTACAACGATTATTCTGGATTAAGAATACTGATCAGCGATACGGATTTGATATTTTTGGAACATCATGCTGTCTTGTCGGCATCACTGAAAACTGTTGACCGCTTCTCTCTTGCTGGAAACTAGCCTATGTTTATGTATACTATGATTGTCTTTTTGAATTTGGTGCTAATACTGTTATATGGAATATGGAATAGGTCTTTGGATTATGGACGCGGATATTCTTTAATGGACGACGGCTGAATTATGAATGACGGACTAGACGCCTGTAATTT
>JAVTVY010010509.1:0-44487 GCA_036873755.1 Hanleya hanleyi | reverse complement strand
AAAACAGTTTGTGCACATCTACACATGGTACCGACCATATGTACCAAATTTCAAGAGAATCCATCGAAAAGTCTGAGACGAGTTGCATTCACGAGGACAGTATGTGGCAAATAAAATATTTCAGACCAAAATCAAGGGGAGTAACTCAATAAACTGTTGAATCAACTCGAAAAAAGTTCGTGCACATGTGCACTCGGCAGCAATCATGTGCACCTAATTTCAAAAGAATGCAATGAAACCCCTAGGACGAGTTTCGTTGACGAGGACTGTAGGTGCCAAACAAAAGTATTCCAGACTAGAATCAAGGGCGGATAACTCAAGAAAGCTTTGAATTGGTTCGAAAAAAGTTTCTACGTATCTACACATGATTCTGATCATGTGTACCAAATTTCAGAAGAATCCATTGAAAACCCTGGGACGAGTTGCGTTGACGAAGACAGTAGGTGCCAAATACAAGGATTTCAGACCAGAATCAAGGGGAGTAACTCAAGAAAACGTCGAATCTGGCCGAAAAAAAAATCGTGCACATTTACACATGGTACCGATCATGTGTACTAAATTTCAGAAGAATCCATTGAAAACTCTGGAACCAGTTGTATTGACGAAGACAGTAGGTTCCAAATACAAGGATTTCAGACCAAAATCAAAGGGAGTAACCCAAGAAAACGTCGAATCAGACCGAAAAAAGTTTGTGCACAGCTACACATGGTACCGATCATGTGTACCAAATTTCAGAAGAATCCATTGAAAACTCTGGGACGAGTTGCGTTGACGCAGACAGTAGGTGCCAAATACAAGGATTTCAGACCAAAATCAAGGGGAGTAACTCAAGAAAATGTCGAATCGGGCCGAAAAACGTTCGTGCATATCTACACATGGTACCCATCAGGTGTACCAAATTTCAGAAGAATCCACCGAAAACTCTAGGACGAGTTGCGTTGAAGAGAAAAAGTTAACGGACGGACGGACGACGCCATACCATAATACGTCCCGTCAAATTTGACGGGCGTATAAAAACAAGCTTCAGATGACCCTTCATGCCCGTCATACAAGTATACTCCTGGAGATCTAAACACTCCGAAACACACGGCCTATGCACGATGTTAACTTTAATTCTCTCTCTCTCTCTCTCTCTCTCTCTCTCTATGAGCTTAAATGATGAGATGTGATGTTGGAAAGCTTGACATTTACAAATACATGTATGTAAACTGAGGTTAACATATTTCTCCCACGATTGAAGAGAGAGATTGAGGACAATAGAGAATAGGTGACAATTTGCGAAGAGGGGCCAAACAACTCATTATCATAGACGTCCAATTCCAGTTCATGGGGAGAGAATTTCACTGATTGGAACAGAAATATATTTCTGCGAGATATACTAGGCTGTGGCGGTTATCAGTCCAGACCATGGGTCCCTGTACACGTACCAGTCATGACCCATTGAATCCGAATTACTTGTATTTGATCTATGCCATGGAGTTTTAGAAGTAGCACATGCAACTTAATGATCAACTACCCGCCGACGTCACAATAGCATTTTTCGTCTCACGGATTGTTTGCAATGGATGTGTTCATCCTATTCATGTTTGCTATGAGAGCAAGATATGTAACTTCGTGTATTACCCAGTGTGTTATTTGACTAATATTTCTTAACCCAATGTATTTTGATACGAGATAAATGCAGTCTACATTCAGTAGGCCGCCGCCAACCATAAATGAATCCCACGTAGGCCTACATACCTAAAACATTATGGGCATAACACTATCAATATAAGCTTTCAAGGAAACATTCAATAAAATATAAAAAAAGACACGAGCTAGTTTTTTCTTAGAAGAGAAGCTGTCCATACATAAAATGAATTTGAAATTCGATTTTCACATAATAATGTATGTCAACCACGCAATAATTGTCGACCACGCGTATCGCGTCTGTTCATGTAAAAACCATGGAGTTTTTATGGGCTTATTTGTATTGCTGCTTCCATGGCGAGCCCACAACAGAATAAATATAGCCACGTTTCATCTGTTGTACGTAGAGGCGAATAAATTTTGAAAATAAGGGGTCTGTCCGCTCGCCTATACGCAGCAAAGTTCGACCATCTGAAATATTTGTATCTCACACCGCTCAAGCCGGTGCTAAGGGTCATGTGGTCATGTCATTCAAGACATGGACATCTATAATGAAAGCGTGGTTGGGATACAAATCATCACAGGGATCACTTTTGGTTCTCGTGATGTTTTTAAAAATATGCAGTCAGTACATTTGTCTGTGAGATCATATGACCTCTTGTCAGTACTCCGGCATCGTTTCCCATCACCCTTTTAATGTTGGGTTTAACTCGCCAACGAGAAAAAAATCCATTATTCAACTTTCTCAAACGGAACCGATATCTTGACAGGAGAACGCTCGCGTAAATTCAAGACGGTAAAACGCCATCATATAGTTAGAGAGTATTGATATTAATATTAATATTTTAAGACTGGATTTCAAAACGAAAATCATATGGATTAAGAATACCGATCAGCGTTACGGGTTTGATATTTTTGGGACATCATGATGTCTTGCTGGCATCATTGAAAACTGTTGACCGCTTCTCTCTTGCAGGAAACTAGGCTAAGTTGTATGTGTACTATGATTTATTCTTTGAATTTGGTGATAATGCTATTATATGAATTAGATCTTTGGATACGCGGAAATTTTTTAATGGACGACGGCTGAATATTGAATGACGGACTAGACGCTTGTATTTATATACTTTCTGATTTGGGTAGACTGTCGGATCAGTGAATATATTATATGATTTTTTCCATATTTTGTTTACGAACTTGGATTCATACAGTTGCCTTTTGAAGGGAAACTATAGCTACAGGGTATCACCAGTGAACGATGGAACTGGATGAAATTCATTGTGATACCTGAAGGCAGTGGCAAAACTGAAGGTATTTTTAGCGAAGCGCCCTGTGAAATAAATTGACAAGTGGAAATTGAAAACTCAGTATTTCTGACATGACGTGACAAATATAAAGTTTGCCTTCGAGAATTGGAGTATCTCTTATTCCTGAGCGCAAAGAATGTGTAATATGCTCGTTGCAAGAAGGCCTGAAGTAGACAAGCTATAAATATCAAGCAATTCAAAGCAAACTGGATCAAGCCACTTCAGAGATTGCGTTAGAGTGTACTTGACAGCCAGCAGAGTATCTGACTTTGCACGCGAGAGATGAGAACAGAATGAGTACAATGTACCTTGTCCTTTACTTGTCCTCTACTTGTCCTTTACTTGTCCTCTACTTGTCCTTTACTTGTCCTCTGCGCTCGCGAGGACTCCTTATTGATTTCAGAATATTATCAAATTTAAGACAGAATCATAATAGTACGGTACAACATAACAGTATCAGTGACTCGAGTAATTCTTTCTATCGCTGGTCTCCAATAAAGGACCTGCAGTCAGGTTTGACCCCGATAAGGTGCGGTTTGGAGCGCCAAAATGAAATATCGCATGTAAGAAAGAAATTTTTCAGTTAGCTTAAAGTATATTATCTTGTCGTGTGATCTGAGTATTTTCCAGCCCCTGGTTCTTAATAGTGTGTATTGAAAACACAGCCTGTGTATTTTTGCGAAATCGTCTGTTTCGAGATGAAAACAGCAACTTTTTCTCTCTGTAAACGTGAGACGCCAGTCCAATATCAAACAACAACAACTAACTTCTGGACAGAATTCGTATGTTAACACAGAGAAAAGGGTGTTGTATTCTCGTCAAATTAGACGACTTTACACAAATATACCACTTCAAGATTTTGTAATTTAAAAACCCTAAGACCCAGGGCCTGGAAAGTAATCACATCATACCACGGGATAATATACTTTAAGCTAACCGATAAATTTCTTCCATGTGCGATATTTCAGTTTTGCCCTCCAAACCGCACCTCGCTAAAGTCGTTTCTCTCGAACTGATTAAACGTAGATTCTTATGCTGGAAATAACATCTACAATGTATCACGGAAACTATGAAAAAGTCGTTCGCCCGTGCAAATAACGCATGACGGATTAAGCGTGTATCAACAAATCTAAATTGAGGGCCCATCAGACGTCGTGCTAGAAGCTAAGAGTGTATCCGACAAAAGATGAAATTTCTTTCAGCAATAGAAACCATCTGGCTGACCTATCGGTTTTGGGAAGCACGAGTTTTAAATAGTCCAGACTGAGACCATACAATCGCAGTTAACTGAGATTGGTGTTGGCCGAACATGTCCGTTAAGACATCACGAGTAATGCCGTGATAACCGAGTATTTCTTATAATAGGGAGGTGGCTTAGGGCCATATTTTGGGAAGATCTTGACACGCTGGACCAAAGCACCAAACTTGGAGGGGGTGCCCGTTGCTCTGGGCTCTGTGATGCCCTCTGGCCTCCAAAAGGGCATTTGAGGGGCAATATTGTTATTCAAAGAATAATTAGCTTCGTTATTTTTATTATCCTTAAGGCTGAGAAACTGAAACTTGCCACACTGTATCACTGGTTCAAGCGCTACGAGAAAATGTCACAAAATCCTAGATGGCGGCCATGATGACCTCATTTTCCAAAAATAAGCCATTTTTTCGACGATGTTTATAGCCGATTTTTCCAATTTTTTATTTTCGCAATTTTCTTCGCTAAAACTGCCTGGTTAATTATTAAATGATTATTTATTCGAAAAAAATATACTTTTGAATACTTTTACGAACACAATACACATTAATTTTGAAGGAATACGAGGAAAACAGAACTTTCCAGTTACACCCTAATGTCATCCATTTTTAATTTACTCATGATGCTCTTCTCCGAGTATTATGCTACAGGCTCAAAATAACTTCAATATCAAAAGCTATAACTGCGCTAAGTTACAGCTCTCAACATTTCTTCATTTTGGAGCACCATTGAAAAGTTCTCTGAGAAGGAAGTGGGGTGGCTGAAACCACCTAAACCAATTAGGTTTACATAATTGCCTGTGTAAAAGGAAACAATCGCCCCTTATCCATGTAAAACTTGACAATTCAGCTTTCCATCTCGTAAAATGCAATGGGAAAAGAGATGGAAATGCTCAAGGCTGGCCAGGTTAGTTTTTCTGGGTATTCTTGCATTTACCAGGTTTACCCCATGTTGAAGCGTTTACTCCATCAGACGTCCTCGACGCTCATCCATTGACATCCGATGAGTTATTTGTTTGAGCTGATCTGTCATCACAGTTCCCGTGCTAGTGTATCTAATTCCGCTTAAGCCGGTGCTAAGGGCCGTGTGGATACTTCATAATCTCCACATGAACTTCTACAATAAAAGCGCGGCTGAGATACTAAGGCTATGTCCGAGAATCCACCGTATTCTCGGGTCTGCATGTTTCGTGTCGCGCTTTCCTGTTGAGTCATTTGGTTGCTTTTTAGTCGCCAAATGTCGTCAATTTCTTTCACCTGTTGCTGATTGCTCCAATTTCAATCTTTCTACTTTCAAGTTTGAGAGATGAATAGCTGAATTAGCAAGTGTTACACGGGCCGGAGACTCGTGTTTAGTTGTACGCGTCTCTGTGTGTTCATTTGTGACCGCCGAATATAACCGCAGTTTTGGGCGGGATTGTACGAAACTTCATCTGAACAGTTTAAGGGTGAACCTAAAAAGAAAAATCCCAAAAAGGGCATCTTACGCCAGTTGGAGGGCGGGATATTTTTCTTGGCCGTGAAATTACGTCGGGATAGCTAAAAGAGCTATATGGCCAGAGAAGGAACTCTAAAGCCAAGAAGAAATCAAAAGGGCATTTAACACCCAATAGGGACCGGGAACATGCAACATACAATTTACATGTTATAGCACTGGTCTATATATTGCCATTCAATGGCCACAGCTTTGGTCGAATATTCATGGGACTTTGTCAGAATGGTTGTGGGATTACCAATAGGGTCCCGCAATCTTTTTTAGTCAATAGGATGTCAAACATTTTCAGGACAGCTAAAGGGATCTGAGATAGTGAATAGACACAGGAAAGGGATCGGAAAGTGCATTTAACGCCCATTGAGGGACAGGAATATAAAATTAAAATTAAAATAACACGTGTACATCTATCCATCGCCATTGACATGGGAGTGCTTAGGACGATTTCAGGTTCAGAGGCAGATGGGGGGAGGGGTCTAAAACTACATCTAATATATTCCACTGGGTGCCAAGACCATTACATTTACATGTGCATGGTTCAGCACCCGTGCAATACTCTAATTATATGCCGGCTGTGCATGTACATCGTAGGAAATATGATACTGAATAGGGAGGATCCTGTGTTAAATTGTTATTGGTGGATTCAGCTCCACCCTTGCCTCCCCTCCCCCCCCCCCCTTCCCAATGAACTTTTCGCTGGTGCTCGTAACTGTTTAGAGCTAGCACTTTGTTTCTTTATAACAAATCAAATTAGGGCCATTTTATTCTCGAAAAAGAGCATCATGGGTAAATTCAGATTTGACAACACGGTGGTGTAGCTTGAACATTTTGTTTTTGGAGTATTTTTTTCAAAGTTGGTGTATTTTTCTACGTAAAAGTGCCCAATGGTATCTTATATCACATCAGATGATTATTTACTAATTTACAAGGCAATTTAGGCGAAGAAGATTGCACAAGTAAAAAGTAAAAAAAATCGATCCGAAAAATCATCAGTAAAATGGCTTATTTTTATAATATGACTTCACTGTGACATCATCATAGAGGTCATCTTGAATTTTTTTACATTTTCTGGTAGCTTTGGAATCAAAGATATAGTGTGGCAAGTTTCAGCTGCTTAGCCTCGAGGATAACGAAAATAATGAAGCTATTGGAAAGATATCTATTTTTTCATTGATAATATTTCCCCTTAGATGCCCCTTTGGGGGCCAGAGGGCGTCATACGATCCAAAGTAATGGGCACCCCTTCTGATATTGTTCTGTATGCCTCGAGTGATGGATGTGCCAAGTTTTGTGCTTTGGTCCAGCGTGTCACGATCTTTTTGCTAAGCCATCTCACTATAAGATGGCTCAGGCCGATTTAACATCTTGAATTGGATCAGTAAAAGTAAACTAATGACAGTCCAGTTAGTTCTGTTTAAGTAATCTAATAAGCCCATCATACATGTGTTATATGATTTGACTTTCGTTATCTATTCTAAGCTCCTACTTTGTAATTCCACGTGTGTGCTGTTTTTGTTGTTGTTGTTTTGCATTTGTGTGTGCTAAAACGACCATTTATATTTCGGTATAAACAATTAACTATCTGTTGGATGTACATAGTTCATATTTTTAATGCCAGTATTAAAATGAAAATTCTTGAAATTAAAGTTTTCTTTTTGTAACTTACATATACTCTCAGATAGAGAAATCAGCGTTTCGTGCAACCCCTGACATTAATAGAAAATTTTTGGCGATATGAAATGAAGACGTGCTTTTGAGAGACCAAGATATCAATAAGGTTACACCCTATAATCGATTCATTCGCGTTACGCTATGGACCAAACATTAGTCAAATGAAAGATTTTTTCGCCAGAAATAAAATAAGCTTCTGGGATTAATATAATTACAGTATGGACTTGGACAGTTCGACAGAGGGGATAGGTATAATTGAGGGAAAACATGTTCTGCTCCAGGAAATTCAATTTGTATATGCAAAACGCCGTAGTCTATTACAACGTCTCTGACTCTATAATTTAGGGTCCAAAAGCGTTATCACTCTAAGACAATAATCTAGAATCGTTGAGTCAATACTCTTGCATGTGTGTGGATATTTTGGTCATACTTTTGCAGAATTTGAGCATTCAAACATCTAAATTGATTGCAAAATAAGTCGAAAAATTGCCTGTAATTTGGATCTTTTGGGGCTATGTGGAAATCCGTACAAGTCTCAAATACAGCGTGTTATATATATAAAGGCACGCATGCCTCAATTAGCTCTTGTAATTAAGAAACTATATGGCTTTCACGCCATAAAGAATTCTTTTATTCAACTCTCCACCAGAAGCCTCCGAATGTCCAGAGGAAAAGAAAACAGGGCAACACAATTGGATTTTTCTATTTCACCAGTCTCTCGTTATAGTGTAGTGAACTGATCAGACAACCATCAGACAACCAAGTTATCATTGCAGGGAACCACGTGGTCTCCCCCTCTCTCAGTATACTTTAGTCACAGATTGAACAGTACTGATCAGTTGCTGTGCGGTATATAATCAATTACTACACTGTTCCCCACAGAAACTGAACAGTTCGTGACTGCACGGTATAGTTAGATGGTACTTGCAGAGTGCAGAATTGGTACTAAAACATCATCATCATCATCGAACCTCAACCCAGGCTATAGAAAAATTTCGTTTTTTATCATACATAGACGCATCCTTCTAGAGTTGGAGCCAGTCTGAAACATGGGTAGGTAGTGTGCTAGAGGCATTTATAATGGTTAAGGGAACTTATATAAAAAAACGAAAGTTAGGAAGTATGTTACAACATATTTCCACCTCTACTGCTTTATAACTTTATCATCTGCCTTCAACTACATGTAGCTCTTCTCAACATTGCTCACAGATCGAACTAATTTTGAATGAATACGAAATTGGAGGGAATAGTCACCTTGTCAAGCATGTACCGGAATATATTGACCAACTATCGCAATTAAGATATCATTGTGAAGATAGATATATGGGCTATGATCGACATGGTTCAGAAGTGTTTAATAACATGGACAGGTGTCAATTATTTAGGTCTTCGTACTGCCTACAAAGCTCAATTAATGGTATGTGTTAATTTTGCTAGCTGACACGCAGATGAAAGGACATCTGTGGTTCATGTGCTGTTCTGTGGAATTGTTTTCTCATGAGAAAAGTCATTCTGATTTATTAAGTTAAACCCATGGCATGGGTTAGTAGGTCACAGCATCAATTTGATGCGAACACTAGGGTACGTGGTATGGGTAGGCATAACACATTCCATTATAGTTCGGTAATTCTGCTATTGCGGTATATTTGTTGTCTTACACTCCTATGGTACAATTAATTGCATGATCTGGGAAAATAAATTCACGGGATATTTGCTTCATACATTATTTATTTGTACATTCACAAATTATGATAAAAAAGGTACATTTTAATAACTTTTTGTACATTTGTTGGCGTTATTATTGCTTATTGGCTTGTCCCCAGAACAGTTGTGCTGTCTACCTATGAATTATAATCTGTTAATTTGGAGGTATTTCACATGAGAAAATGTGACAGAGCCTGAAATGGTAAATGCCCACATCGTTACCATGGCATATAAATGGATGTAAGTTGACAAGTATTGTCAGCTGGAACATGTTTATATCTCTGAGAAAATAAGCAAAGAAACGACCATCGGATTGTGAAATGAATTAACAAAAACAGAATTTTAAATCAGGAAAATGTCCAATAATGTTGATCTCCAAAGAGCCGTATCTTTACAACATTACCGTGTTACAGCCATAAATCGGCGGACTATGCGCAATATATCCCTTGGTTGACTGAAAGTACCCGATAGGATTCACCTCGGGCAATCTCGACATAGAACCTGCATACAACCTGACACTATTGTCCTCCAATGATAAATATGTCAACTACCGTAGTTTACATTTTGATAACAGAGTTTGACATTTTGGTAATGAAGTTGCCAGAAGTGTTGTCAACCACGTTACTTTTTGACAACACCGTTACCTTCAATTTTCAATGAGATCTCAAAGACAGATGATTATTTTAAACTTCAGTCTTCCATACTACAGTCAGACAACTTGTTTCTAAAATAATCCCATTATAGCTTGATTTAATGTCGATTTGATTTATCTCGGACTTTGGATTTACATACAATATGAGCAGATAAAACCGTTTCGTATCACAATAGAGAGAAAACTTGTGTCTCTTCATATTTGCAACAAACGTGAAGACAGAAATACAACCTATTGTTGTGAATCTTAAACTTTTTCACTGTTGGCAACTATGTCCAGCTGGTCTCGCGACTGTCCGTAACGTAGCTGTTACTTCATAAACGATAATATAAAAACGTAACAGAAAACTTTTGTGAAGTCAAGGACTAACAATCAAATATTTATTTACAATACTAAAATCATATACAAATTAAGAAAGATTAATACAACAAATAAATGAGAAATATAGTCTTACTGTTCAATGCTATACCGGTGTATATTTCACAGTCCGTGTTGACGTGCAGAAATCGCGTTTCTGTATTTTGATAATCCAACACCGCTCAGTCGTTTACAGTTCCAGTAAATGTCCAATCTCCGACAGTTCAATCACGTAGATAACACAGCAGCCAAAAGTCAATTCACAGAAGTATACAGTCCGTATAGTAAGTATAACGCACCGACATAAAGCCAGTTTGAATTCCCTCCTCGATCACTGAATGTTATGCTATTTATACTCTACGAGAAATTCCAGACCATTCCACAAATCAAGAAGCTACTAGAACATACAGCATTGGCGTATGATCTGACCCAGATACAATTACAATACGCTTCCAGAAACATCGACAGTGTCTAATAGCAAACTACAATACCATGACAGCCTATATGCAGATGGCGCTGTGGTCTAACTACTCGCGTCCTCCGGGTCTGTTGATGTATGGGCAGATGGCGTTGTGGCCCAATTACTCGCTTTATCCGGGTCTGTTCGTGTATCGGCCATTTGCAATGCTAATCGACATTTACTTGCGATCAAATCGATTACGACTTCGACGCAATAAACCCCGCGAACGTCTAATAATAGACTACAATTCCATGACATAGTTGACACAACTATGCTGATCAAGTTTCAGCATTGTTAAAAATATAATTCATACACAAAGTTCTTAAATGTCCCGACGATCTTATGATGTTCTTCTGATATCAAGGTAAGTACAAACACTACAAATGTGCAAGAAAGGACAATTTATTTTGTAAAACTTTCCCGTCCAAAATATACCGTAATGGTAGAATTACTCATTTATACATCTAATACCTCTGATGTTACAAATAAGGTATTACATTTGGGAATTTATCTTTGTGTATGTCATACAAGGGCACGTCTATAACGGGTTTAGTCATTGCCCTGTATGTGGGTCAGTAAGTTCACAAGTATTATTCAATCATCCATCTTTCCAATGCAAATCGAACATTCGACGACTGTCACAAGCTATATATGGGCTAGAGTATGATTCATAAGTTCTCTCTTACATGTATCTTCATTTGTACGTTGGTGGTTGTTGCAGTATTGGAAAATTCGAGTTTCAGTTTTGAATTTCAACAATAATAACATTTGATGCCTCGGCAAATTGTTGTTCTGATTTTGCATCTTTGCTACAATGCTTTGGACACATGCAGTTAATTACATTGACCTAAATTTCATTTCGCATAATGTATGTCGCATTATATCCTTTGTTTCCTGCATTTAATTTCGATGATCAAAAGTGGTTATGTTTATAGTTCAACTATGCCAATTAACATCCATATCTACTATCAAATCACTGCTAAGTTTACTATTATTGTAAAAATATTTAGCGGTTGTGCAGTTAGTTACCAATGGGTATGTTTCAAATTGGTAATAATAATGTTGGTCAGTTTGGGGTTTGTTTTGTATTCTGTGTTTCACAAGAAAATGGTCAAAAGTGTTGACCTCCCATATGCCAAAGACCAGCCCATATGGTAACAGTGAAATCTGTGAAGGTCCCTTACATAGTGGGTGATACACTTCATAAATAAATACCATCAAGACAACATTCAGCCCTGTAGCCAGATGCGGCATCCTATATCTAGTCATTCGATTGGTTAACCTATGTATCTGCAATATTTCTTTACAACCTGCATCTTTTTTCTTGTTGATGTTATGAGATGTTATATCCGAAATCGAAATTCCAATGCTTCTTGTCTTATTATGACCAGCTTGATTTTCGATATATTATGTGTAATGGTGTTTTTCAGCGGCTTTCTGCGGATCGCCTGGAAATAAATGTTGTCAAAGTGACTTCCTGGACTGTCATCAAACCTTCAATGAATATCAAGCCACTGGTTCCTTCTAAGTTAGTCGATTTCACTATGACTTGACTGCTTCAGAGAAGATTTATTGGAAACGAAAGCATAACCAACAAGATCGACCAATCATCTTTCCTTCTCTACCAATTTATACATACACTCAAGAAAACCTGGTCTGTGATTTCAGGATATATTAGGTCATGGGTATGAAGTTGGTCTGGATGGATTGTAAGAGGATTTCGGTCGAGAGTCTATCGTGTGATGGCATTCCAAATACGTGTGAGTTATAATGCCCCTATCCATGGGTTTGAAGTCACGTGGTAGCGGTAAACACATTCTATGTACATACATGTGGGCCATTATATAAATTGGGTGATAATAGGATAACTATTAGCACAAGGGAGCGCTTCAGATGTGCTCGTATATGAGACTTCAGTGTTCAGAGATGAACAGCTCATTTACAACAGCTTTATTGCATCATGTAATTCATCAAACATAGGGAAATCAAATGTGGGCCATTACAGTAACGGCAGAGCAGGGGGAGAGGCGTTACAGTTAAGGCGAAGCAGGGGAATTAGTAGATCTAGATCAAGCAAAAAGTGACAAATCTGATAATCCTACTATCAGAATGTACCAGAACGCAGCGTTTTGCATTTGAAAACTCTAGGAGGGACGTGTGCATAAGTCTTACGAAGTTCTTAAAAATGATATATGAATGTTGACACTATCCCGTTTCACATCTAGTTTTGAAAAATGATCAGGCCCAGGCAGTCCAAAAAATGAGTCGGGATTGAGTTCCTAAACATTTTACTTTCATCCAGATATCTAATGCACAAGAAAGCACCATTTTACATCTAGATTAAATAGAATCTCGAAAGTCAGAAACTTCAGGCCCAGTGAGTTCCGACTGAGGTATCTTTCTACACAAACATCACTCTACAAAAGTTCTTCAAAGTCAAAATATTCCGTCAAAATGCATCAGTACATATCATTTCACTAAATTTGGATAAGTACTTTGAAAGACATTATAGAAGATGGAAACTAGTAACCAAAGAAATTATTATGGATAAGAAGTTCTTTGTTTATTAGCTGGTGACGTTCCGCTTTAATTTCTAACATAGTTTTCAAACCAAACTTCTAGGTAGATCATGAAATTATTTTACCAAATGTTTGTTGATAAACCGGTCAGTTTTTGTTATCTATTTTCCCTTGCAGAACACATACTAAGACATCTACACTAATTTTTGCTATAAAATAAATTCGGTGATAAAACATACCCCACCTTCACGCTGTCTTATTTGTAACATCCGAGACAGTATAAATATTGGAATAGTTTGGAAGGTTTTATCCCTGGCTCTGAAAGTACCGGTATAATCATGCCACATATCAGTACATAAGCCGCTTTTCTCTTGCAGAAAATTAGCTAGTGTTTATGCCTGCTTGGAGCTCGGTGATAACATTTTCTTATATAAAAGGCATTTGGAATCTAGATGTGGAAATTCTTCATGGACGATGACTGACTACTGAAGGTCGGATCTGAGACTTGTATTCATATGGATAGCTCACTACTAATTAGTTTCATGCGTTCATCCTTTCATCTGCACATTAAAGGAATAGACAACCTTTGATAAACGTATATTGCAAATAAAAGAACAATTCCAGGAGTGCCCAAAACGATTTTTATTTCAATTTTGCAATTTTTTCCAACCGAGTAAGAAAGCCGTTAATGACAAATTCTGTCGCTTGTAAGGGCGCCGCCATTACGGCAAGTTTAGTGACGTCACTGGGCCGCAGAACACTGCAGTGAACTGGGCGGAAACGCACAGTTTGCCATGCACTGGAATAATCGCAGCCCGATAGGCCAGCAGGTGTGGCTATACATTCTTGTATTCTGCACCCTGTAAATACCGGCTGATGTTTGTACAATAACAATGATCTTATCCTTGTTGTTGAGAAATCGGGTTTGATCTGTCGGCCAGTCTAGACTGTCAAAGTGTCAATGAAACACAGCATCGAGTTGTCTGATAAAATATGCTTCCGTTACAGGCCAATACTTTTCAGCTGGTGACTACGCCAACATGCGTCAACAAAATTCGGCAGTAAAACTCACTGAGATTGTTTAATATATAACCGAGAATGTGAATGATTCTGATTTCTGTGTTACCAATTCAGAGAATCGAGCCTCAATAAAGATCGGCACTCAGCCAGAAAACGAAACTAAATCTGCCTCAGCTGGAGGGCCGTTACCCCGGGAAAAGATTGTCCGAAGATTTCTCTCACCGTTGAACTGTTACCGAAAGAAACTGTCTAGCATGACACGGCCGTTAAACACCCACCCAAATATACCAAATATCTAGCGTGCGAGAAAATTTACCTGAGAATGTTTATGGAATAAATCCTTGTCAGCTAATGTCAGCACTTGCACATGTGCTCATCTGATCGTTTCCTAACAGGACATCTCACAGCAGAGCCGATTAAATGAAATCCGCGTACGGCCGGCATCTACGGTACATGCATCCTCGATCGATTTCTACGGTAGATCGTCTTCAATGGGCTCGAACATGCCTGACACTAAGTTGTATCCCTCGACACTGCTCCCAAGCAGCGCAGATGAAAGCATGGTTTGGCCCAGTCATCAGTCAGGTTAAAACTTTCGGAAATGCAAGGCGACCCTTGGAAAAAGTTGAAAATCACTTGCTGCCATGTTTGCTCTCTAACAGCAGAGCGGCCCATTGACGTCATGAGCTAGTTGTCACGTGAATATCACTCGGCCGCTCATTGGTTAAACCATAAAGATGGTGGCTCCCTTCATTCAACACATCTGGTCATTTCCACAATGTTTGGGAGTATTTTTCTTCGTTAGAAAGAATCTCAAAAATAGGGAAAAAATATTTTTGGGCACTGTTTGGATTGTTCTTTCAGTCGCAGTGTACGTTTGCCCAATGTTGTCTATTCCTTTAACTAGAAACTTAACTGGCAAAATTACAATTTAGTGTGCTTTGTAAACAGTACGGAAACATGATGACCTACATAACTGATATCAGCCTATCATATTAAAATACACGTTTTCGTGCAATGTAGACCGTAGCCTATACATATACATTCACAATGATATCTTAATTGCAATATTTGGAGGACAAGATTTGGCACACGTATAAAGTGATGAACCTACCTCATAATTTTCGTGTTTTTTCTCAGAATTAGGTCGAAGTACATGTATGAACGATCGTGAAAAGTAATTGTTGAAGGCTGATGGTGAAATAGTTTCATTAAAAAAAACTGACGCATTGTCTGTGGAGAAGTGCGTGAGTGAGTGAATAGGGTTTGTCTGTGGAGAAAGTATCTATAGCTGTTAATTTTTCAGTATTGGTGTCTTCCCAAGTGTAGACAGACGAGAATAATGTACAAATACCCCCAAATTTCGCTATAAAATCAAGGCATTGACATACTGACGCTTGGACCAATCAAAACATACTCATAACACCATAAAATGATACCTTACATGTAACTAACAAAGCAGTAGACGACGAAATATGGTGTAATTTATTACCCCTACTCCCTTTGTTTACGTTTTTACGTTATAAGTTCCTCTAGCACACTACCTAATCATGTTGTAGTCTGGTCCCTCACCCTATAATGATGCGTATATGTAAAAAATCACAGTGATTTGATTTGCAGAATGCATGTTTTGTGGTCCCAAATGTTGCCTGTGTAATGTTTCATGTCGTTCATGAAAAGGAGAATTTATTTGCATGAAAATGTCAAGATATTTCAGTTCAAAATAACTGTAGGCTATACTCATCTAAATAGCCAGAAACGTTTCGATCAAACCATGATCAGGCGATGTAGAATCGTACACGATTAACTCACGAACATTTACTAAAAAAAGAGCCAGTCTCAAGATGTATTCCATGCCACTAAAATCTCACAGTGAAACATATTCTTATCGACTGTATAGATTTTAAGATTGTAAGAGATTTTTAACGACCCGCTAAGATCTTTTTAGTCGAGTAAAAGAAGACTGTATCTTAGGTTATTTAAGAGAAAGCGGTTTGTTGCATAAGTATGTGTTGGGTTACTAAGTTATTAACTTGAATACTTAGAATTTTGTTTGATCGTCGCTATATAGCTGTAATATTGCTGAACGCGACGTTAAACCTGAATTCTCTCTCTCTCTCTCTCTCTCTCTCTCTCTCTCTCTCTCAGCTACAATATTTTTTTTCTTGAAATTATCCCTTTTACAAACTTCCCCAAGAATGGTAAATTTTGGGGACATTTATTTGTGACTGGTGTGACTGGCGTGACTGGCTTGCCCCTTAACCTGTACTTCACATTTCAGCAGCATTGGTTATTACTTTTCTATCGATTATAATTACCACGATGTATACTGTCAAGTTGCAACCCCAAAGATAATGTTTATATGTGTGCTGTACTAGAAGAATTATTCTCAGTTTACATAAATCTGGAATGTAGGTGTCAGCAGCATCAGACATTATACGGCGCTTATACCGACACTAGAGAGTCTGCAGCATAGCATAATCTGCATCAGATGACATGAGATTGCACTTACTTCCAGGTTTCAGTGACAATTAATCAATCGACAGGACACCATGGGGGTGCCAGAATATGGAAACCATTACCCTTTGTCAGGTCTATTGATCCCATACTGTTGACCCCTTTCAGTTCTGGCCTTATCAGTTGATAAATGTATTTGTATGACTTAGTTTTTCTCCATAAATATACTTGGTTTGGAAATCTTGCTAGATGTATCGAAACAGTGTTGATGGACTTCAAATGTAGGTTTATCTCGTGCTCATCACACGGCATTTATAAAGAGGTGTTACAAATTACAGTAAACAGATTCGGCAGACAGTATAAGTAGCAGCTGTACACACAGATTTGCTACGTCTATAGTTGGAGACATTGTTGAAGTTACCCTTTTAAGTCACCCAAAGTGCGAATTGCTTTTAATACATATTTTTACAGTAGATGATTATACCTTTCTCCTGGTATGGTAAGATTACTTAGTAAGCCTAATCTTTCCTACCCTTGGTCGTCAAAATTAAGAAAACCCAGAAAGTTCCCAGCAGTGTACGGGTATTACAATACCAATATATGCTTCATCTATGTTAAGTAAATGTAAGAGGGTATCGGGAATTTCTGTAAAAGATACGAGTGGATACCGTAACCTTAATAACACGAGCAGGTTTCTCAATACTGATAACCTATCACAGTGTTCCTATCATCAAGCCATATCACGGCCAAGCCTTCCCTCATCCAGATGAGTTCCTATTTCGTATATACAACGTAACACCGTGGTGGTAGTGTTAGATAGCATTCAAACTAGGGATGGTTGTTCATGCCAAAAACGAGATAACTCCGGCCAGGGAATTTCGTGAACTCTGTGAGACGCCGACCAATGAAACATTTATACCAATCGGAATTTGAGGAGATGAGTTAAGGCGACCAAAGTTATATATACAGCCTTCATAGAATTGAATCCTTAAATGATCCACTATTGTTTTCGTTACGTGAGCGAGAACAGGAATACAAATGTCGCAATGATTCTGGCAACAACGCAACAAGACATTGTGGTCTTGAACACTCTAGTTCACAACACTCTAGAATTACAACAAAAAAATTCCTGGAGAAAAACATGATAATTATCGAGATATTATCCATGACAAATTCTTTTTTTAAAAATAACTTGCTCTTTTCTACTTAGTTCGAGTCATGTTCGGAAAGACTTCCGCCTCAGTGCTGCCCTCTATTTCACGTCGGCAAAAATCCGTTTTCACATTTCAAGTTAAATACAACACTAACGTTCTATCATTTAACTTGACCTAATGAATGGGGTAAATTGTTCAAACCGTGAACACATGTGAAGTCATATTCAAAATATGAGCTTGCCATCACCATGCAGCGAGGATTTTCTTTGATGTATGGGTGATTTCCAAATATGGTGTTGGGTGGTTGTATTGATTTTCCAACGAGAACTGTTCATCCCCTTCGAATAGCCTATCAAATTTGATTTTTAAAGAGGTCATACAGTTGACCTTCTCCTAAAATGAACCACGGAATATTTATAGAGTTTTGACATCACCAAAGCGTATTCTGATCAGAAAATGTGTTATGTTCAGCCCGGCAACAAATGTAGTGTTCGACTTGGGAATGCCAAGATGTGTCTAACCCGAATGAGAACGTGAGGTTAATAAAGTCACTGGTCTATAGGTCTAAAATACAGAAAGCAAAATTAACTTGCATGGCACCACCCAAACGAGTCGAAAATAGAAATAAAACCAGAAAAAATTAAAACTAAAATAAAAAAAATCACCCCACAGATATTGTTTGTATGCGTTCAATACTAGAACAATTATTTTCAATTCACAAAACTTTGGAATGTAGGTGTCAGCAGTTCCATCAGTCAATATACGGCGCTTATCTCGACAGCAGAGAGCTTAGAGCATAGCATAATCTACATCAGATCGACATAAAATTGCTCTTATTTCCAGGTTTCTGTGACAATTAATCAATCGGTAGGACAACATTGGGATGCCAGAATATGGAATCCATTACCCTTTCCCAGGTCGACGGAAACTTCATTGACCCTATTTGACCCCTTTCAGTTCTGTCATTATCAGTTGATAGATGTATTTGTATGACTTCATTATTTCTTCGTAAAATATTTGGCATAGTAATCTGGCTAGATTTACTGAAACAGAGCTGATGGGCTTAAAGTTCAGGTTTATTTCGTGCTCGTCACACGTTATTTAGAGAGATTGGATAATATATACAGACAATGGTCCCAAACCCTGATGACGTATTATATCTCTCTCGATCACGTGATGAATTATGTATTCATTCATCTGCATGACACGTGAACGCTTATCCAAAAATCTGTAACATCGCTTATGTAACACGAATCCAATTAAATTGTCAATGCAAAGTACATGTGCCACAAGGCGTGAAGTCCTATATGTTCCCCGATACAGCAAATTGAAGCTTGTTCTTCCTACTGTCTCAGTGCAGGGACCTAGTGCTGGCAATTAAGTTGAGGTCATGTTACATGAGAGAGGTGACAGGCTAATTGAATTGAATTGAAAAGATCCCCACCCTCCATTTAATTGTCATGGATGTTGGGGGTCTGCATTGCATCAAGGGATAGAAATGGGATTTTATTGTCATGGATGTAAGGGGTCTACGTCATCAGGTTTCAGGACAATTGATTCGACAGTCACTAAATAGTCGCTGTTCACAAAGATTCTCTGCGTCAGTAGTTGGAGGCCTTGTTGAAGTTACCCTTTTAAGTTAACCAAAAGCGCGAACTGTTTATCGTACATGTCGTAGATGATTAAACCTTTCTCCTTGTCTGATTAGATTATTTAGCAGACTTGTCGTTTCCTTGTGTCTATCCTTAGCCGCCAGAAATTAAGAAAACCCAGGAAGCCTGCACCAGTGTACCGGTACTGGACTGACCAATATATGCTCCATCCATGTTAAGTAAATGGGAATCGGGACGTTCTATAATAGATAAGAGTGGGGATCATAATCTTGATTACACAAGCCGGTTTTTCAATGATGATACCGTATCACGTTGTTCCTACCATCAATGTCATCTACACAACGTAACACCGTGGTGGGGTTAGATAGCATTCTAACTATGGGTGACGGTTCATGCCAAAAACTAGATAACTCTGGTCAGATAACTTCGTGAGTACGCCTGTGAGACCTCACCCAATAAAACGTCTGCTTTGTCGTCACGTGATCTTTTGAACCAATCGAAATTTGAGAAGATTTACAGCGACCAAACATTGACCACACAAATTATCTCGTAATTGAAATCTTGTTGAAAGATATAATCAAATCATAATAGTTTTGTACACGTCATGTTCACGCTCGTATCACGTTTCGACCTGTGGATTACAAACGTCCTTTCTCGGTCTTTCATTTCATCTGGTAGATGAGCGGTGGTTTGTTAATGTGGTCGTTGTTGTTGTAATTGGCGACCTCAGATATTTGGTCAAATTGTGGTATGCTGGTTTACTTTCAACTGCATAAAAGAAATAGTCAATCTATTCCTTTAGTTTAACTCACATCACAATGTTTTCGGGGTGTATTCGGAAATGTATGCAAGTGAAACATTTCGTGCGTTCGGGCAGCGTTTGAGGACACCTTTTGAAAAGTGAACACCCAATCAGGTCGCATGTTGGTAATCTATCATGTTTGAATGAGACTCTAGCATTCTAGGTTCTCAGATTTCAAACCCATGGGACAATTATGAGAGGTCTCAATGCAAAATTAATGCAGTTGGAAACCGGGTTTTTTTCGGTTGCAAAACTTTGCAGTTGGCAAACCATTGCGTTTTACGTTAGAGGCGGAAACATAACATATAAAGGAGAATTGATGAAGTAAAGATTATGAGGTCTCAACCGTTTCATCTTTTCCTGAGAAAATCTCTTCTCATGCACCTCGAATTTCCTAGGATATTGTATAGATTTATTACAGGACTTCTGGAATAGTTCAGTGTTCTAATTCAAATACTGATCAATTGTAGACAACAAAACAGAAAATCCTTCGAAGATTCACGAACTGTGGAGAAATACTCAAGAGTTAATCTTATTCACCAGCTCTGCATTGGTTTGTCGAAGTTTGAAACAATGGTGTACCAACTATTATGGCCGTATTCTAGAACACTTTCCTCCCAAACATTTTCTAAGCTCATAAATCAGTCTGATTCTCTAGGTCGCTGACCGCATTCATTCCTCACTCTGATACAGAGTTGCACTTTGGTGGCTCTTGCTCGCTAAGCTTGTCATTCACACTCATATACTAATATCAGGCACGGTTGGCATTCGGATTCTCATACGAGCATCGACTTGTGTATATGTTCTTCTACATGATTTTCTACGTCATGTGTCAGAAAACATGGTTGACCTCCATTGCTAAATAAAAACGTGACTTGACTTATGGGCGTGGAAATTCTTTACTGGACGCCGGTTGAATACTGAATGACGGACTGGACGCTTGTATCTAAAAAAAACTGCACTAGTCTGAACGCGAATCGTCGAATCTTAATAAGGTATAACGAAAGGCATTTGGGAATGAGAAAACATTAAAATAGCTTTGGCCAAACATATTGACATGCAACTAAACGTTGACTAGATACATTTCTACACTGATTTGTTCTCTGCCATTCTGGATTGCAGGGGTTCAGATGATAATTTGTGTTTCCATTAGGCTGTTTTTATGACTGTTTAGATTTATTTCCTACACTTGTCTTCTATCTGATCATCCAACATAGCGTTTATCACTTCTACATGACAGCTGTGTTTCCCACCGGACGCGTAGCATTATGGTGTATTCATTGTGTAACAGTGACGCAGACATATGCAGCATTCCCAAAGGTATCCTTTGCTATAATGCAATTAAGGTCCTTTATTGTTTTGGTTACGTGAGCAAAAACAGGAATACAAATGTCCCAACGATCCTAGCAACAGCGCTACAAGAGATCACAATGCCAGGCGTGGAATGTGTTTGTGAACTCCCCAGATCTAGTTGATATACATGAAATACAACAATGTTCTTCCTCAAATAAACATGCTAATTACAGAGACATTATCCGTAACAGATTTACAAAAATAATGGTTTCAGTCGCACAGCCTTAATTTATGCCGGATGGACAATGCTGAAATTATTTCAGCTGTGACTCTAATACGCTGCTACGGTTATATGTAATTTCTTTCGAATCTCTCTTGGAAGTGAGTGAAGTTGATGACTGCAGTTGTATCTTGACATTTCCCATATGAGACTATTATTACCACTTACGATAGTGAATATAAACTTGGATCAAGAGTTCTGTAGATTTTCGCCAATTACGCACAATATAAATTGCTTGAAATACATTCGTACACCGCTGTTACTAAAAAAAAATCGAAAAAAGATATACAAAAAACCCTAATATGAAAATTACTAATAAATCATTTGGATTATATGGTATTTTATTCACAACAGAATTTCAGATATGACTCCTGTGCCACACCCTACAATTACAGTGATACCACAACAAATCGTGCCCAACTTCGAGGGATTTTGCTGGCATGACCAAACACACAAAGTGTCCGACTCAACAGATTCTTAACCTTTTCCTCGAACCTTTAGCAATGGCGCGCGCTCGGAATCTTTGGTCGTCTGCCAAATTTTCAATCTTAAGATATCCTTGGGTCTAGATCTGGTAAAGCGCAATGAATTGGATATGTGAGGTTAAAATATTGACATTTTTCCTCCAAGACATTTCATTTTCCGTAACTGGAACATGTATACAATAAATATAACACAATGCAGGGTGTATATAATGAAATACAAATGCAGTATCAGAGTGCAAAATTACCTGTTTTCTAATATAGCTTGGTTTTAACAGTTGTCTATTGCTTTGCTCCAGGAATTCATCTCACATCTTGCTCACCGAAAGCTGATAATGCAGTCCAAAATGTCCCTTCCTTGCATATCTTTGAGAGAGAAGAAATCCGACCTAGAAACTTTCACATCATAATTTAATGACCCGCTGGCATCTGGCATAACACTACATCACATACAAAATTTCAAACATCTTCACTAATTTAGACATCGTCAAGTTTGCCATATTGGTCCATTATATTCAGTTCGTCAAATTGTATTCCTATGTGTAAGTACAAACCTGTCAAGCATAGATAATATTTAGACCTTGAGAAAAACAGCAATCTTGGCCCATCATATTTGAAATTGGACGATAATATGATCAACTAAAAAGATAAAAAGATACTCCAGAGGTCACCGTTGGGATGTGATGTTTGCTGATGGTAATGCGTTTGAACATTGAACTTATTATGCGCGGACTCTTCACGTCGTTCTAGACGTTCATAAAGTTAGACCGCGGTTCGCAGCTCGTTATTCGAGGGGACCCTATTAAGGTGTAATTCAAACCTCTCGACAATCAAATCGCCAGAGAGCGCCGAAAACTTGATGTTTGGCCAATGATATATCAAATGTTTTCAGATGATTCATTGTTTGTGTGTCTAATGTCGTACTACCAGACAGATCTTCTTTCCATGCTCCGTGTTAAAGTTAATGCTAGTAAGGATAATAAAAATCCACGAGAGATATGAGCGTCATCAGTATTTCTTGAGAGGGGCTCGTTTCCTAGGCTTACTTATTAGAGAGCCCATTATTGTGATGTCCAAAAAGGGAAAACACATACGGTTGTGCGCTGAAGTGGGGTCTTTCTCACCCAACGATCTCCTTCAGCGACGCCCTTGACAGTGTTTGATTGTGATGTAGGGATATTGTCGAAGCGTGACTGAGGTATACTTTTCTCTAGACAACGAATGTCACTGAGACGAATTTGGCGATAGGCTACACTCCACAGTTTCGTAGCAATAGCCCCTGTCTAAATTAATAATAGGGTAGACCGTATATGTTCCGCTACATCGTAATATTTCTGGCCCTCTTTGTAGCTTAAATAAATAATACCATCCTGTTCCGCATTGTCAATGCTGCAAACGGGAGTGTATGTTTCGATTGCCCGATCGTTTCACACAGTGATCGGAGTCATAGAGTAATTTTTCTTAATTCCATTATGACCTTTGACTGTGCGTAAATATCAGCACTCAAGTTTGCACCGGACTGGGGAAACAGGGGACAGAAATTTAATTGAAATCGCTTTTGCAGATTTTTTTTTTTTGGAAATTGGGCCGAATTTGACCTTCGACGTTCGGTTTTGTAGAAAATATTAACCCTATCTGGCCTGGGCTTTTTGGGACCTGTCCTGGGCTGGGGCCCGATTATTTTTCTTACCCCTTGAGCTAGGGGGCTGAAACTTACCACACTATACCCTTGGGTCAAGCTCTACCACAAAAAGTAAAAAAAAAATCGATGATGGCCGCTTTGATGACGTCGCAGTGACTTCATTTTCAAAAAGGTCATTTTTGTCAATTTTTCGGTCAGATTTTTCGATTATTTTTTTTCTTTATGCAATTTTTCTGCAAAAACTGTATGATAAATTAGCAATTATTAATGTGATGTGAAATAAAATATTTTTTGCTTAGTTTACTTCTCGGAAGAGCAGAAATTTTGAACAAATACGACGAAAACATCACTTTTCTGGTACCCTACATGGCCGCCATGTTGAATTTACCCATGATCCTCTGGTCGGGGGTTATGCCAATAGGCTCAAAATGACCCCAGTATGATAAACTATAAAGTCACGGAGATTCAGCTGCCTATTTTTTGTCCTTT
Source organism: Hanleya hanleyi (assembly GCA_036873755.1). Lineage (NCBI taxonomy): Eukaryota > Metazoa > Mollusca > Polyplacophora > Lepidopleurida > Hanleyidae > Hanleya > Hanleya hanleyi. The sequence goes on along the minus strand of JAVTVY010010509.1, from coordinate 20,216 downwards.
TTGAGATGTAGAAAGTTTGGTTAGGGGGGGGGTCATGTTGCCCCCCCTCCACCTCCCCCCGCCGGCCAGGTAGGGTTAAGCAAGTTTGGAGTGGAATGTTCGAACTTCAGTTTTCTTCAACATATCATCCATATTTATTAAAATAAAGGTTTAGTCATGCTCTTTCAGAAATTGTAAACATATTCGTGATTTGGGTTGAAGATTTTACGACATTTGTTGACAGAATAACAAGCCCATGGTTTATTCTCTGGCGAACAGGTGAAATCTGGCAAGCTGTCATGGGAACATCACGTCTTGCTTATTTGGATGTTGGTGCTGAGAGTGTCGTGCGAATAAGGCGCTAAATATAGAATGTCGGATCTGACGCTTGTTTTATCACCCATTTCCAAAAACATTCTGTACGGCAATATTTGTGTATTGCTCCAAAGAAGAAGGCAATGACAATCCTTGCCTTTTGAATGTCGTCTAACTCACATAACATGTACAAATTTTGCATCCGCGGTCTGGCGTGGTGAGAATTCTGGGTGTACGATTAACACGTTAAAACGATTCAAGGGAAAATTCTCTCTACTGCAACAATGCTGAAACTTGTTTTAATCTTGGAAAGCTTTTTGCTAATGAAAATGAAATAATTAGGTTTGGTGTCATCCTCACATCCATCATACGATACTCTAGAGGTGACCGTTGGGATGCGATGTTTGCTGATGGTAACGCGATTGAACAATGGAGCTATTATGCGCGGACTCTTCATATCCAAGGTGTAATTCAAACCTCTCAACAATCAAATCACGAGAGAGCGCCCGTGAAAACTTGCCATAAACTTGATGTATGGCCAATGGTATTTCAAGCTCTATGCAATGATCGTAATAAAAACCAACGTAATATGAACTCTTATTGCTCTGTTATATTGTTCCTCCATCTCTCAACGAGGTCTGTAGAAAAGTTTTACGATTTGATAATCAAGATACTCTAGAGGGACATCCGCCAGTCGGAAAAAACTGCCAAGGTCGTTTGAATGTTCTAACTCTAACAGAGAGACACCCTATCTTCTGTGATACGCACAGTCCACGTGAGAACATCCAAATAGTACTGAGGGTCTGTATAGACGAAATTTCCTCTATCTTAACTTTGAAAGAAGATATTTTTACTCTTCATATTTTTTACCTCGACCCGGTGACCTAGGATCATGACACTAGATCAGTAAGTACCATCGCGATGTTGTGCCTGGACTACCATGTACCGAGCCGGAAGTGACGTCATCAATACGGAAAATATCGTATATATCATCTATATGTAAATTACAGCGTTAATTACAATAAGATGTAATTGGATCTATATCTGAAGGCTATACAACTTTCTAGATTACCTGCCATAGGTTATAAGACGTTCATCAAACTTGTCTCTATAATATTCACGAATTTATCAATATAGATAATCGGTTTAGAAATCTGGACGTCGCGAAAAAGGCGAGGCGTCACGAGATACCCCGGGGCACTGCGCGAAGGGATAGTGTATAACATTGACCAGCTCGTACACCATTGAAACCATCTAGTTTGGAAGAGACGTGCAGTTAACCATGGAGCTATTCCACAATGGGTTTTTTTATAGTGAGGCCTTCAAATAACTCACAGTATGTTCTTTTCGTAAGTTTAGGCGATATTTGACAGAGAGATGTTATCTTAAGGAGTAAGGACGCACTTGTTCTGATAAATATTATAGATAAAACTTATGATAAACGCCTTATAGCCTAGGGCATGTAATCTAGGGAGCTGTAGCCTTATACACTCTCCTGATGTAAAGAGAAGACAAACTCGTCTATACAGACTCCAAGTACTACTGCTACACGAAAATCGGATATCCATGTTTTTATTCTGCATTGTATGATTGCTATAGGCTTCTTGGTTGAATCGTTATCCAGGTTATAAAGTAACTGTTTTATTTTGAAACAGAAGAGGTCCAACAGAAGCCTGATCGTCTATACAGGTACCGGTTATGTTCATTTATGATACTTCGGTAATAGACACGCCTACATGGATGGTAGGCATGCGCATTTAGGGAGAACTATTAAACTGTTACCTATGAGCACTCATTTTAGCCGAAAGTCCATCCTCCCCACAGCGCATGCTCAATTTCACAGGCTCCATTATCCATCCCTGCCTCCAATAGCGGAAGTTGACCTTTACTACGTTGCTATGACGTATGGGGCAAAACCCACGTACGCACGGTTCAGTTTGAATCCGACCGAACAACTCTTTCAGTTTTGCACATGAGCGAACTACTTTTCATAAACAGGAAAAATAATCTTCAGATAATTCTTTTCAACGCTAGATCAACAGAGGTATTATGCAGACTTGAAAAGTAATCCAAATATTCGGCAAACATCTATTTTACTATATATGATGTCACTTCCGGCGATGTGCGGGAAGGCCCCGAATCTGGTCCAAAAATCTGACTGATGGCTGGGGTACTATTAGACCCCCAGCGAGGTGGTTGCCGAAAGTCAGCAAGTCCGGTTACTGGACTTACGTGTAACTCACGAACTGATTTCTGGGATTCTATTAACTACAATCGCACAATCGATGTCGAAAGTAGATCGACCTTCATGAGTATGGATTAGCAGACGAGACTTAGCATTCTCCATTTTCGCGCATGGTATTGTAACGTGTGCCGGGCCGGTCAATGAACGGGACGCAGCTGAGCTTAGTCTCGTTAAATGGTAGCGGACAAGCTGTCAGGCCACGGTCCCTGCCGGCACTAGTCCGTGCCGATTAGAGATTCACTTCGGCCTGTCACCTTGTCTGGATCGAGAAAGTAGGAGAGTGAAGAGACAACCAAGGCTGATATAGAGTCAATTAATGTGCAATAATATTCAGTTAAATGTCGTGAGTAAAGATGTAAATATGTTCAGTTATCGCGCCGCGTAAAGGGCGCCTGGTTGCTGGCCCTTTCCACACGGTAGGTGATCGTAGGGGCGGCCTGGCTGCTGGCCCCTCTCTTGGTATGGAATGTCGTTGGAGCGAGTTCAAGGATAGCGGTTCGACGGCCTTCTCCCGGCTGTTGGAGCGACGCTATGGATATAGTGGCTCTCTTCTCTGTAAGGTAGGTATATCGTCCCCAGAAAACGTCGTGGCTTCCTACCGTGGATATGACCGTCTTCCCCTTACAGGTACGTATGGTCCCAGAGATTGCTCCGTCTTCCCAACGTGGATACGTCTGCTTCTCCATGTGAGAAATCCCCTCTACAGGGAGATTCGTCTTCCCACCGTGGATATGTCCGTTCTTCCACAGTTGTAACCTGTCTTGCGGTATATGCTTCCATGTATCAGCAGCCCAATTCCATAACACTTGGAATATTACAAGTCGCCCGAACGCAGCCCAGCATTCGCCCACAACACTGCTGCTCAATACCCTTCACTAATACTACAGTCACTGGACTTCCTATGTTCCCTCTTCTTCGTACATGCACCGTCCACCGATTACACGTCTGTGCATGCAATACACTGTTCAGTCTATATGCCCAATAGAAGAGTATAGTTACCTGGTTGCAGCTGAGATCAAAAGTGATTTCCATGCTTGATCTTCGCCTTTTATACACATCAGACCATGTACATGTAACGTCTAGTTGCCCGTATGAAATGTCACACTTTCCCGCAGCGCCATCTGCACCATCCAGTCAAAGACAACTCACACCATTGTACAGTTTAGGAACGATAACTCCAACCGTTATCACAAAGCAGACTGTGGAGAATTCCCGACTTCTAGTATTGTTTGCACAGTTTCCTTGTTAACGGGAACATTAGATAGCTCCGTTGATATCAAAGACGGTAAGTTCATTTAGTCATATATCTGTCGTATACCCGTATTTATGTTGAGCGTTGTGGTATCATGTAGACCCCGATTTTCGTCACATTTCCGGGTTGGCGTGCAATCTGCAAAATGTGGCATCTCCACCTGAATCAGTGTGCCTTACTCGTACCTTCACGCTTAATCGTATGAGGAACTTAGGCAAGGTACGAGTACCTCAAACTGCCTTCCTACGAACTCCGTCATCAGATTGAGAAGCTGGACGAGTGAGTGGGCAGGTTTTATACAGTGAATTTGTAATATTCAAGGTATATGACAGTATATTATTTTCAGCTTACTTTACGCTGCGTATTTCCTATATCTTTCTGGTATTAATACGAAGTGTGAAATTTTCCTTTACCCCGTATTCCTTTCTGATATTATTACGAACTATGAAATGTATATTTTGTTAAGCCAAGTTTTCATGTCATGTCTTCAACGAACAAAGAAATCTGCGCTACATTTTGTTTGTTTGTTTGTATTTTGTAGTCCATGTCATATGTTGGATAATTGAATAAAAAACTTTATGTTGAGAAACTATATCATTCCATGTATTTCGTGTTCCATTGAGACAATGTTATACAACATCTGCCCTGAAACCATTATAACACGTGGTTGCTGACCATTTATAGTACGGTACAGAAAACATAAGCTACGGCATATAATATTTTATTCCAATACTGACCGCGCAATGTCCGAGTCGGAACAGGTTTGTTATGCCGTTGCACACGTACAATAACAAATGATCTGCTCAAGGGTTAATATGCCAATATTTAAAAATATGTACCCGTATCTGGACCGTGCGCAGTGCTTGAAATTGGTTAAATAGCTGATTGGGTCGGTCTCTATTCATTTCTATTGTTTCAATACCTTTTCACTGTTAAGAAGTCATCAGACAGCCCTGTACTGCATACAATTTGCATAAAATACAGGTTTATACTCTCAAAACGCAAATGTTAGATTTAACAAAAAGAGTGTTGGAGGAAGGAAAGCATTTAAAAAGTGTTGTATTCACCCACATTTTAAGTTGTTGCATCCAACATTTAAAAAGTGGCGAAACAACACTTTCTAAATGCTTTCCCTCCTCCAATGTTTAATATAATATTTGCGTTTTAAGAGCAGAGGCCAGGCCCGTACGCAGGGGGGTTCGACCCCCCGCTCACACAAAGTTGACTTTTGGTCCGCCCTACGGTTACTCGGTATATTCAGGATTATTGAGTTCTGCGTCGACCCCGCTTCACATCAGTTTGCAAAGTGACAGTCCAGTTTCTCTGTATATTATCTCTTTTCAAAGTGACAGCCCCATTTCTCTAACAACTCAAAAGAGTTGTTACCTCAAAAATCAGAGAGAAACGGTATTTCCGGTCTAGAGATCAATGGAGAAATGTGCAATTCCCCTGTTGGAATTGCTGAGTGTTTTAATTCATTTTTTATTGATGTGGGGAAAAAATTAGCTGACAAAATTCCATCTGTCGCCATATCCCCTGTCGACTATTTACATAGAATGTTTCCTAACCCTTTCCCATCATTCAATTTTAACTTGGTTAGTGAAGAAAATATTTTGAAACGGCTGTGAATTTATCACCCCAAAAAGCTACTGCAGGGGCTGGATAATTATCAATCCAATCTTCTTAAAATAGCAGCTCCAGGTATTTCTAGTAGTCTGACCTTAATAATAAACAAATGTCTATCTACCGGTCAGTTCCCTCAGGAATGGAAAACTGCACGGGTCTCGCCTATTCTTAAGTCAAGCGCAAAAACAGACCCCAACAATTATAGACCTATTTCTATTTTATCAATTTTTTGTAAACTCAGAGAAAATTATTCATGAACAAATATACGAATTCATTCAGGAACATGGCATATTGAATGATTCACAAGCTGGGCTCAGAAAAGGTCACTCCACCGAAACTAGCTTGCATAGGTTGACTGAGTATTGTTATGAAAAAATCCATGAAGGTAAGCTCATAGGTATGGTTGCCTTGGACTTACGTAAAGCGTTTGACACAGTCGACCACAGCATTCTTCTTTCCAAATTAAATTTCTATGGTTTTCATTGTACAAATCTGTTTAAAAGCTTCTTGTGCAGTAGACAGCAAGTGACGATAGCAAATGATTTCATGTCTACGCCTCGAACTGTTAACATGGGTGTCCCACAGGGGTCAGTATTAGGGCCCCTGTTATTCTTATTGTATATCAATGATATTACCTGTTGCCTAGATCACTGTGAATCTAATCTGTACGCTGATGATACAGCCATTTATTATGCTAACTCAGACATTACAATTGTTAAAGCAAAAATCCAGCTGGATCTGTCTAATGTGTACACGTGGCTACGGGCAAATAGATTAAGCCTACATTTCGAGAAAACGAATGCTATGTTGATCGGCACACAATCTAAGAAAAGAAATATGGATACGAACCTGGAACTGACCCTTTGTGATAATACCATTTCTCAATGTGAAAATATTAAATATCTAGGTGTCAAAATTGATGACTGCTTAAGATTTAGTGACCATGTTAACTACACAGTCAACAAACTCAATAGGAGTATTGGGGTCCTGAAAAGAGTCGGGTCTTTTATTCCGAAGGATGCCAAATTTACTCTATATAACACTATTGTCCTACCACACTTGGATTATTGTTCCACAGTCTATAGTGTTGCAAATGTTAGTGATATTGGTAGATTGCAAAGGATACAAAATAGAGCTATGAGGATTATATTGCAGTGTGATGCTCGAACTCACCGAGTTGATATGTTACGAGAATGTAAATGGTTAAGTGTGAAACAGCGTTTTTATTTTAATAGATGTGTATTTGTTTGGAAAACTTTGAACAAGGAAATGCCTGTTCACTTACAAAATTGCTTCAAACTTGCTTCGGATGTTCACCCTCACAACACCAGAAATGCTGTAAACGGCCTCTTTCGAGGAAATTGTTTCAAAAATTCATTGACCCATCTTGGGGCGTTGTGTTGGAACAGCCTCCCAAATGAGATCCAGAGCTGTGGAACAATTCAAACTTTTAAACGACATTGTAAAAATCATATTTTAAGTCACGTAGAACCGTTTTAATATCTTAGTGATGCACATACTCTATCATAACCAAAGCAATAATAGTATGTGATGTTTTCATTTGTTTTTATCCATATTTTGTTGTTTAACTATATTTTGTTTTATCCCCTTAATGTATATATGTATATTATTTGTGCTAAGATGAAAACAGCTACGCTGACTCTTATGCCAATAAACTGAAACTGAACTGAAACTGATTACTATCTTCAGAAGCGTTAATAAACTTCTGCTATCATTTATCACATTCTCTGGTACCCGGTTCCATTTGTTTATGAAACAAACAAAGCACCAATAATCAACACATAACTCCATATTTGGTAATACTGCTGGGGCCGTACGCTCTCTTTATTCTGACAAACAGCGGTAGAAATCTACCATTCATTTCTACAATGTTACGATACTCCGATGAGGTCAAATGCATACATGTATAAACGACATCAAACACCATAACACTGATAGGGCATATCAGCGCTATACTGAAACAACTCGTTAAACAAATTATTTTCAGATAAAACTAGAGAATAACCTATATAAAAAAAAATGCCTGCCGCCGGCCAGGAACAACCCCCCGACCATAACCAGTCATAATAGGGAGGAAACCTGCCCCAACCCATTGCAGCCTGGCATACTCTATGGGGGTAGAGCGGTTACTCATTTAAGCAATAACATGTACTACAAACACATACTCAAACTGTTGCCTAAGGCAACAAGACATAATCTAAGACATAATCGAATAAGAAACAATATCCAAATATTAATACAGAAAACCTAAACCAACATGCGCCATCAATTGATAGCCAACAAATATGATGACCATTGACTTATCATATGCAATTATTAATTTTGTTAAAAATTTACCAGCACGGTCCCAGTCAGTCGTGCTGAATGGAAACTTCGTTAAAACTCCTTAGTTTAATACATATCCCAGGGCGGGAAACACCGCCCTAAGGTCAAGCCCAATTGTTAAACAAAACAAGTGATAACATAAACACATTACACCAACCAGAGAAAGTAATTTCTCTCTAATTCATGCTTCAACCGAGAGAAATAACATTGAACATTGGTGCTCGATGGTCCACTCGCCGTTACGTGGTATTTTACGGAAAGTCATGTAGGCCCCTTCACCACATAAATGTTACGTTATATTCACTCAGTGAACAAAGCTTTTCCTGTGACGTAATTTTGTTCGAAATGACGACAAGTAAGGTCTCAATCAGGGACGTAATGGTTGGCAGCATCTAATCCGGTAATTAATATGTTAAATGTTCCAGAAAAAAACAAGTATTCACCTTGGCCTTCGGTGGAACATGAATCATTGTACTCACTTCAACGGAGTGATTGGTCTCACCGAAAAATAATTGACCAATGTTATATTTCTCGTGTATTATGTGTGTCCAAGAACACAACAAAACAGTGATGATTAATAGTGAAATAAATCAGTGCTACACGCTTAAAACTAAAGCGTTGAAACTTACTCGTAAAGTGTTGAAATAACCCTTTAAGTGTGTCCGCAGGGACAACACTTAAAGAGCAGTCCCTGTGAACACACAGGGTTATTTGAACACTTAAAGGGTTATTTCAACACTTTACGAGTAAGTTTCAACACTTTAGTTTTAAGCGTGCTATAGTATTGCTTGTATTTTTACCTGAATTAACGACCGTTGTTGTTACTTATGTCTCCCCATATGGTTCAGACTTTTCAGTTATTTTCACGTTTTTGGACCCTATAAAAACAACACAGCAGCAGCTATATTAGAGCACTATATTCCCCTTAGAAAGCGCTAGAATGCGCCAAATGAAGTCTAGAATTTCAAATTTTTACAGGGGGGTGCATGCTCCCGGACCCCCCTAGCGTGGCGCGCTTGTAGCGCTCACGTTCCGCTTTATATAAAATCGCACCCCCCCCCTCCCCCCTGCTAGAAATCCTGCGTACGGACCTGGAGGCATCAGCATATATATTTATAAAAAAAAACTTTAAACTTTTGGTTTATTTATTCTCCAAGAATGGATTTCCAAGTCGTTTTCAATATGGAGTAAAGTATGGATTTCCAAGTCGTTTTCAATATAGAGTAAAGTATGGATTTCCAAGTCGTTTTTAATATAGAGTAAAGAATGGATTCCCAAGTCGTTTTCAATATGGAGTAAATTGTATCTTAGTCACGCTTTTTTGTGACTGTTCATATGTTCCTAATGATACAACCACTAGCTCCGGGTGCATGTACTCAGCTATATCATGTTTTGAACTGAGCTAAGGCCAGTCCAGTCTGACGATATATTAATAAACATATTATAGAAAAACAAATAATTAAAACACTGCATGGTAATTAAGGCCATGCATTGTAATTAATCGTCTATAAAGCAAATGCTTTTTATTCAGAATGTCGTACGTAGCTTGTGATAAAGTCGAAAATTCCAATTGGATATGTGAAGTTTATATACGAAAAACTCCTTTGTGTATGATGGTAATAAAGCCGATTTTCTTTTCCACTCCAAGACCTGATTTTTCTTGAAGTTTACATACTGAAATATCCCCTTCGAAAAAACTGAGATGTTCAGCTGCATTAAAATGGAGATATGATTGATCAAAATGTACTCCCGGGCTTATTTTGGGAATTTTCATGACGGTTTTTCACCGGTAGCAAGAATATGACACCTCCAACCAAAACCATTCGTGGTTCTTTCCAATAAACAAACTTCCTAATATATTGTGTGACAAAATTATTTTGGTTTGAGGTGTCATATTTTTGCTATAAGAGAAAATGCCTCAGGCCGAGGAGCACATTTTGATCAATCGCATCTCCATTTTTATACAATGGAGCATCGTAATTTTTTCGAGGCTCATATTTCAGTATGTAAACGTCAGAAAAATCTGATTTGGCAGGTTTTGGATTGAAAAAATAAATCAGTTTGATTACCATCTCACACAAGCTTAAGGGAGTTATTCCCGTATTGTCGCCACATGTCCAAATTAGTGACAATTTCGGATATCGGAAATCCAATTTGAGGGACATGAATTTCCGATATGGCAAATTAGTATTTCTGATTTCGGATATTCTGAATAAAAAGTACTTTGGCTTGCCATACGTCTACTGTCTCACTTTCGGTACCGAGAGAATTCCAAATTTGTGTGAAAGGTCTTCGATTATAAATATCATGATGGAATTTTGGTCATTTTGTACACCTACATTTCATTGACAGTGACGCTGCAAATGGTTTACTCATGTGAAGCAAATCGTTCATTTCCGCGTGTTCCATGCACATTAGGCGACTAATTAAAATGGACACACTTTAGGAGTTTTCTATGGCCTGATATTTTTAATCTTTTATCGTCCCTCACAATATATGTCGATAGCTCCGCATCTCACAGTCGCAAAAATTCAACCCACCTCCGCCGTTACATTGCGAGATGACGTTAGGTGTCAAAACCCGACACTTGCATATATAAAATGGATTATTTATCACATATTCTGGGAAAGTAAGTAATTAAAACACCACTGGTATATCGGGTACAGGTGCGTATATTTCTATATCTGATATATTGTATAGTACATATAAATGTATAGGCATATATTGGCCTGTCCGGTACTATAATTACGGCTAGTGTTTTATTAATTTATTTTCTAGAATGTGACTCATAAACCATTAGTTTCCGATTGGCTTATTATATATATGCCGGGACCGACTTCATGCCGTGAAAGTACCATATGTATGTTTTTCACGCCAACTTGTGCAGGTCGAACAAACAATTAATTACCGGTACATGTACATATGACATTTAATAAATGTGCTGACACTTCACATTCTAATATTCTGGCGATAATCCCACGTATGATCCAAACTCTACGTCAAGCATAAATTGAGACGTACTCTGACATATATGATTTTGGGGAATGTTTACGCTATTTGGAGACGTCAACCTGCATTACACTCACAATTGCTGGCTGTGACAGATGTAATAACTCATTGAGAATGATGGTTGAATGTTTAGCACTGTGATTGTTAGCTTGGAGACGCGTGGATTATATATACGGTTGGAGACGCGTTCATGACATCAACTCACTCCAAGTTGACAATGATTTATTGTGACAGCTTTCCTAACCCATAACGGACAGACGTGCATCACATGAACAATATTGGTTGAATGTTTATTAGTGTATTGGCGATGTAAGTTGGAGATCTCTATTATATTAACTACCTTCAAGTCACCAAAGTTTGTGACAGTTGCTTTAACTGACTAAATATTGTAATTGAACGTTTACCAATGCGATTTTCAGCTTGGTGAATGATATAAACTCGCTCCAAGACGCCAATATAGTTAATTGTGACAGCTGTGCATAGTACTCATTTCAATATTATGTTTGAATGTGTATCAATGTGTTTGTTGTTTCGGACAGGGGTACGCTATGATTGTGCACAGTTTTATGAACTCTGAATGTCACGCTTGGACGTTGAGCAATATCTTTGTTATCTTGGAGGCGTGTTCATTATATCGCCATATAAGTCTCCGCTCTCTTATGTTGACAACTGTGCATGGTAACTCGATCATTTCAATATCATGGTTGAACGCTTAGTAATGTGTTTGTTAAATAGTATTATGTAGACTCGCCAATGAATGAATGTGACAGCTTTAGTAACTCATTTGAATATTATGCCTCCACGTTGATCAACGTGTATGTATTATATAAATCACCTCAAGTCGACAATGGTTCAGTGTGGCAGATATGGTAACCCGTGTGAATATTATGGATGAGCATTTAGTAATGTGCTTGTAAACTTGGAGACGCGTACATTATATTCATGCACTCTTCGATGTTATGTATGAAAGTTTAGCAATGGGATTGCTAAACAAGAGACTTGCTACGAGACGTCAATGGTTAATGACAGTCATTCGACTATTTTTGCACGCTCAGCAATGTGTTTGTCAGATTAGGCAGATTGCATTTGTAACGATGTAGTCCGATATCCAATAACACTCGGATGTTTAGCAATGTGCTGCTTAGCGTGCTTTATATAAACGTGTAGGCCTATAGTTGGCAATGGCTGATTGTGACAGCTATAGTAACTCATTGAATAATATTATGAGAAGCAAAGGACCTGATGCGGTTTAGCATGGGCGTCGCTAGGATTTTTCAAAGGGGGTCGATTATTATAGCACTTTAGGCGAGGGTCCAGGGGCCGCCTAGGCCCCGGAAGCTCCGGGGTCCTAGATCGCCGGAGATGCGTTCTAAGCGTTTTCCCGGAATCAAATCTGAACATAATGTATGCAGATTTAGGGTGATGTAATACAGCTCTGAGACCTTAGATGGCCTGAGATGCATTCTGAGCGATTTCCAACACGTCATTTGTCAAATATCAGTATTATATTTTATTCTCTTGTCATCTTGTAAACACAATAATAATGCTTTGGGCCTATATACCTCGTAGGCTAACCCAGTGGCGTCGGAACGTGATTGAAAGTGGGGGACCACTATCACAGCCCAACAGGCGGGGGTCCAGGGGCCGCCTAGGCCCCTGAAGCTCCGGGGTCCTAGATAGCCGGAGATGCGTTCTGAACGTTTTTCCGGAAATAAAACTGATCATACTGCATGCACATTTATGATTTTATTTTTACGAATTTTTTTTCGCAATTATAAGCATACATCGATATTGAAAACATTGCACCTCATGCCTTCATCCATTTCACGTTCTAGTTATATTTCAAACATACAAAACGATGACTTATAGTTCTTGGGAGGGAAACCAATATGCCTACAGATACGATTCATTCACACAAAGATAAAACAAGGAAATCCTCACAGCCCAACAGGCGAGGGTCCACGAGCCGTTTAGGCCCCGGAAGCTCCGAAGTTCCAGATCTCCAGAGACGCGTTCTAAGAGTTTTCCCAGAAATAAATTCGAACGGATTTGGTAGGTCTACTGATATGACAGAGGACTGTATTTCTTATTTTGCTCTGTAATTATTGACATATACAACGACATTGATAGCAGAGTTTGAATATAATGTGTGTGTCATTTTGAAGGAAAAGACAGTAACATTGTAATATTACAAATAATATTTCGACGATGTATTAAACTAATTGTCTTTTTCTTTGTAACAAAAATGCATTTTGTTCTCTTCTTTTGCATGTTGCATGCTCCTTATTGAATTAATGTATCTGACACGTGGCTCCATCCACTTCTGAGACATGCATAATGCGTTTCCGGTTATTACATTGTTGATGCCTAATATGAGTTGGCCTACCGGTGAGTTGCTTAGCCATTGAAAAGCAGTTTGTGTTTTCATTCTACGGAACATGACAATATGAGTGGGTGTACGAGAATGAACATGGAGCTTACTAACGACCTCACGTTATTTGCTTATTTATTTATATTTATTTATTTACCAATATTTGTATAGGAATTGCCCCATTCAGCCCTAGCCTGCTCTAACAGGGGGTCCTATATACATATACACATGCACACATATAACACACACATATATATATACATTCAACAGATAACAGATATAAATTAAGATGCTTCAGCAGTTTGAAGCAACAAATATAAATTAAAAATGCTTCAGCCATTATCTCATTAAAATTGGGTGGTAGGATCTAAAATAAGCATTTTTAAAAGAAGGGACTGACGGTGCGTTCCGTACATTGACGTTTAAACTGTTCCATAGAACGCCACCAGAGTAATAAAATGTTCTAGAATAAAAAGAGTTCATAGACGTCCCGGTCTTAATAAAAATGTCATTGTTGCTGGCACTTCTTGTGTTGTACGAATGGACAGTATTTACATGTTCAAAAAGCTGACTTATATAATCAGGCAGCAAATTATTGACAGCTTTATACATAAAACAGGATTTTTGATAGTTAATTCTCTGATCAATGGACATCCATTTCAGAGTAGAAAGCATTTCGGACACATGAGTATCGGAACTAACTTCTAATACCACTCGAGCTGCTCTATTTTGCATTTTTTGCAGCCGATCAGTTTTACATTTGCTGGCGCTGCTCCACACAAGATTACAATAATCGAATTGAGGCAAAATCAGTGTATTGTAGACAATTATGGCTGTGTTAAGAGATATATACTTTCGTAATCTTCTGAGTATGGCTATCTTGCCGGACAATTTTTTACAGATGGAACTAATGTGCTCCTCAAAACTGAGGCAGGAGTCTATATTCACTCCTAAGTACTTGCATGAGTTTACTTCATCTATCACTGTACCATCTATGTGGACAGGATCTACAATAGTGTTGCAAATTCGATTCAGTTTTGCCCTACTGCCAATAAACATAATGTTTGTTTTTTTTACATTTAGGCTTAACATGTTCGCTTTAGGCCATTTGGACAGAAGTTGTAAATCAGAGTTAAGGGTTTGGGTAACCATGTTGACATCAGAGTTTGAAAAATAGATAGTAGTGTCATCTGCATACATATTTACTTGACATTGTTTGATTACAGATGGCAGATCGTTAATGTACAAAATAAACAACAATGGACCAAGGATAGAACCTTGGGGAACTCCGGTTTCCACAAATAAAGTGTCCGACAGTGTCCCTCCGTCCATTACAGATACTTGTTTCCTACGTAACATATAAGAGGAGAACCATTCGTATTCAGCATCAGCGACACCATAAAGTGAAATCTTCTGAAGCAATATATGATGATTTACCGTGTCAAATGCTTTTTTTAGATCTAGTAACACTAAACCTGTCACTTTACCCCGGTTCATCGCTTGAAGCCATTGGTCACTGACGCTAAGGAGAGATGTTTGAGTAGAATGTTTACTTCTAAAACCAGACTGGTAGGAGGACAACAGTTTGCTATCACACAAATAGTCATAAAATTGATTATGTACACATTTTTCTAGAACCTTAACTACCACTGATAAGACCGATATTGGTCTGTAGTTGTCAGGATCAGTGAGATGACCGGATTTATGTAAAGATGAAATCTTGGCGCTTTTCCATTCATCCGGGACTGTGCGACTTTTCAAGGACATATTATATAAATAGCACAGAGATTCACCAATAATAGGGGCTGCATCCTTCAAGAGTCTGGGGTGAATACCATCCAGACCAGTAGCTTTGCTGACAGATATGTTTTGCAAGTCCCTGATCACAGTTTGAATTTCCAAGTATTTGAATCTAAAGCGATTCTTGTTACCAGATGTAATTTTTCTCACATAAAACATGGGATTCAGCTGAACTGATGGAATTACATTTGCAAGTTTGGTGCCAATTGTTGCGAAGTGAGCATTAAATTTATTGGCTACATCTACAATAGACATTCCATCAAACAGAGCAATGTTCGGACTAGATTTGATCGATTGTGGCAAAATATTTTTAATCTGTTTCCACATTCCTTTAGAATTGTTCATATTCTCGCTGATGCAGCGATTTATGTGATCTTTCTTACCATAGTACATGCTATTATTCACTTTATTACGAAGTTGTCTATAGTACGCCCAGTGTTCTTTGTTGTTGGTCATAATGGCTTTCTTATGATGAAAATCTAGGGCCTTCATCATAGTCTTAATTTCAGGTGTAAGCCATGGACAGTTTGCGTCTTTTACGCGAAATTTCTTCATGGGGGCGTGGGCTTTAGCAGTGTTTAAAAATAGTGTTTTCCAATAGTACCAGGAGTCGTTTATATCATCAAATATTTCCATAGTACTCCATGGACATTTGCTCAAGTCAGCTCGAAAAATAGCAGGGTCGTAAGTTTTGAAAGTTCTGGTGTATACTATCCTGTGTCTATTTTTTGGGATCCTGCCTCCACGCACTGTATACACAAGATCATGATCACTAAGAGAAAGAGGAACTGACGTTGTTCTGGTACATTTCTCAGGATGAGATGTGTAAATATGATCGATACATGTTCTCGTTTTCTCTGTAATTCTGGTAGGATCCTTCACCAGTTGAGATAGATGATAGGTGTTGGTAATGTTTTTTAACACATTTGTGTGATGACTTGGATTTCTAGACAAATAATCACAGTTCATGTCACCAAGGATAATACACTCAAGGTCTGTATTTGAGGCTTTGCATAACATGTCAGATAATTTTTCCATGTACTCAATTTTGACATTTGGTGGACGATACATGGAGGACACAATAAAGGGTTTGGTGTGGGGGAGTCTGATTTCAACCCACACAGCTTGGATGTCGTCTATTTCTAGCTTCTAGTATGCTTCTAGCATCAACAACGTTACCACAATATTCATACTGCTCTGCTATCAACATCTGGATGGGCTAATTATAACAAAACATCAAAATAAAAACTTCATCAAGTTACCGCCTTTAAGGGTGAACTGAAAAGCTTTTCAATGTTCTGTTAAAATGTCATAAAACAAGAAGTTCTGTAGTTGTTACAGTGGCCTTCGTTCATTCATCCGACGTAGCCTGACGTCACATTTAAATAAAACTTGAATGAAGGAGACCACTATAACGTCATAACGTTCTACAAACCAAGAGAGACAAGCGATGCAAGTTTTCAAGACGGATTTATAACAGGATAACTTAAATATTGTTATTAGTACAATTTTGCTAAATATATTTGCCCAAAAACGTATAAAAGTTATGTCACATAAGACAAGATGTATATAAGCAACATTTTAGATAAAATTAAAAGCTTTGCAGTTCACCTTTAAGTTTGCACTTACACTTGAGATTGTGATGCTTCTGAGCTTGTTGGACCAGACACAGAGACACATGTCTTACGGAAAGTAACTACACATACACATATGGGAACTAAATATGGGGTTTAACCCTATCTGACTGGGCGATTTGGGTTGTACCACAGACAGAGAGGGAGGGAGGGGGCGGGGGTGCGGAAAGTGTCTCCCTATATATCTTCGCCATCCCTTAGGCTAGAGGGTTGAAACACACCACACCATATCTTTGGGTAAAGCTCTATTAATAAATGTAAACAAATACAAGATGGCCGCTATCATCACGTCATTTTCAGAAAATGCATTTTTGGGTCGATTTTCGGTCAGATTTGTGGATGATATTCGGCGTTTTCTTTGCAAAAAAATGCATGATAAATTAGTAAATGATAATCTGATATGAAATGAAATAGGATCTACCAAATTTTTCATGCAGAAAAGCACAAATTTTGAAGAATGCTGACGAAAATATCACTTTTCTGGTACCCCACATTGCAGCCAACGTCATGCAAATATGTTCAAAATGACCCGAATATGATAATCTATACAAAGTGACGAAGTATAAGCTCTCATTTTTTTGTCATTCCGGCGATGGGAGCAAACAACCGACAAGGGGGGGGGGAGTGTCCCTCAGGCAGAATTAAATGAGTATGTTGGGTTGGGGTGAGGGTATATGTTCAATAAATATAAGGAGGTTAGTTTGTGGGGAGGGTGGGGGTCAATCTGATAAGTCTAGAAGATGACATAGCTATTCCTTCTTTCATAATGAAAAATACTAGGATTATATTTATAAAGAAAAAGTTTTAATTTGTTAGTGTTTCTGCATTTTTTATGAATGATTGTCAAAATTATAGCTCTTGCCTTATGGTAACTAAGGCCGACTTTTCCACACTTTTCTACA
Organism: Hanleya hanleyi; assembly: GCA_036873755.1. Lineage (NCBI taxonomy): Eukaryota > Metazoa > Mollusca > Polyplacophora > Lepidopleurida > Hanleyidae > Hanleya > Hanleya hanleyi. Next base: position 2,737 of record JAVTVY010010509.1, on the reverse strand, counting down.
ACTAGCTAATTATAAATATATGATGATTCTGGGGTTATAGAATGGGGTTTTGGATCTGTGTTTAATGAGATTGATGCATACCCGGTAATATAATATAGTGCATTCATTTTTTACTGGAATACCGAAATGATATAGGCCTCTAGAGCCTAATTAATAATGTCGCCATATAGCTGAAATATTGCTGAATGCGACGTTAAACCTTAATTCTTTCTCTCTCTCCCTCCTAATTAATAAATAATAATTGGCCACGTGTTGTTGGCCCGTCAGATGTAAAATTGCGCGACGTGATTCTTTATTTGCAAAATATTTTCGCATGGTAAGAATAGGAAGAAGGTATCTCAGCACCTGTAGTCGACAATACAGAGCAAAGAGACAGAAATATAAAATAGGCCAATATAATTGTGATCACAATCATTATTGGAAAGATTGTAAATATGTTCAAATTATGATTCTTTTGGGGGAAAAAATCGATTCCATTTACTTCCTATCAAATTTAGGCTCTCCTTCGAACACATACTGTTTATTTACTTACTGGCAGTCAGAATTGTAAAGCTTGTGTTCGCCAAGTTTATCTCGGTGTACATGTACACAATGTATAAGCGGAACCGGTTTGTGCGCCAGCTTCAGCAAAATTAGGGGAGGTAACTAGCTATACTCAAAGTGCATATTGGAGCTCTCGTATGACATATGGCAAATACGGTCGATCTCAAGAGGTACGATACGAATTTGATGAAAACTCGTGAATGTGTTGATCTTTATCTACATGTATCATGGCGTTAAGATATTGTGGCACTATGTATGGAAGACGTTAGGGTGTTAGGGCGTTATGGCGTTAACACGGGCGTTCAGCAACACCAGTAGTAGGGTCTACTGATATTCATTATTATTTTGCCGGGGGAGGTAACTCTTGCATCCACCAGGGGGCGCTGTTTCCAGGTTAAAGGTATAGGGGACGCCACATCGCCTTTCACCTCTGTGGCGTCTGTGGCGCCAGGGAGCGCCACCAGCTCAAGGTCACGTGGAGGTCAAAAGTAGTTCCGGCAACCTTTAACCTTTGTATTCCTCCGCGGACAGAAAGTAGTCTCAGTGGGTTTTTCCCACAATGTCGTGGGTGATCAAATTCTCCGGCAATCTCAGGCAATCTTCAGGGGCGAGAGGGGTCCCTAGTGTACCGATTGGGTTGTATGAGGTATCAATGTGAATCATTCGTGAAGGGGCATCTGATGGGGTGGGTGTGGGGTTGGAATATGGTCATTCTGCGCATGCGCGGTAGACCAAGGGTATGGAAATAGACGTTTTGGGGTCTAGGGGAGCCCCTATAGTGGTCCGATGGAGTCCAGTGAGCTATCAATGTGAAGCCTATGTGAGGGGGCATCCGATGGGCTGGGTGTGGGGTTGAAATATCGTCATTCTGCGCATGCGCAATAGAGAAAGGGTATGAAAATAGACGTTTTGAGATCTAGGGGAGCCACTAGTGGGTCGATAGAGTCGTATGAGGTATCAATGTGAAGCCTATGTGAGGGGGCATCCCACTGGGTGGATATGGGGTCGAAATATCGTCATTCTGCGCATGCGCAATAGAGAAAGGGTATGAAAATAGACGTGTTAGGGTTTAGGTGAGCCCCTAATGAGCCGATGGAGTTGAGTGAGGTATCAATGTGAAGCCTAGGTGAGGGGGCATCCGATTGGACTAGTGTCTCGGCCGTTGTCCACATTCTGCGCATGCGCAGTCTGGCTGTAGTATAGAAATAGACGTGTTAGGGATTAGGTGAGCCCCTCATGATCCTATGGTGTCGTATGAGGTCTTATTTTGAAGCTGTCATGAGGGAGCATCCGCCTGGGCTAGTGTGTCGTTCGTTGTCAATAGTCTGCGCATGCGCAATCTGGCCGTAGTATAGAAATAGACGTGTTGGGGTTTAGGTGGGCCACTAGTGGGCCGATTGGATCGAGTGAGGTATCAATGTAAAGCATACGTGAGGAAGTCTCCAACGGGCTGGGTGTGACGTGGAACTGACGTCATTCTGCGCATGCGCAGTAGAGAAAGTGTCTGGAAATAGACGTTCTGGGGCCTAGGCGAGCTACTTTTGGGTCGATGGAGTCGAGTGCGGTATCCATGTGAAGCCTATGTGAGGGAGCAACCGCCTGGAGTAGTGTCTCGGCCGTTGTCCACATTCTGCGCATGCGCGGACAGGGAATTGTGGGAAACGGGTGTGGAAATAGACGTTTTTGCGGTCTAGGTGGGCCACGAATGGTCCGATGGAGTCGAGTGAGGTATCAAAGTGAAGCATGCGTGAAGGGGCACCCAGCCATGGATGGGTGCATGTAAAATGAGGGGTATGACATCACTTCCGGTTTGGGTGAATGGGGCGTGACCTGGGAACATGATAGGACATGTACTGATCTGTCTGTGGGGTGTTTTCCCGCCAGAATTTCGCTGACGTCTGCGCCTGCATCCGGGTATGCATGAGGGTCTGTGTGTGAATGGGGTGTGACCTGGGAACATGATAGGAATGCATGTACTGACCTGTCTGTGGGGTGTTTCCCGGCCCCGGCCCGGCCCGCCCCGGCCGCAGCGCGCGCGCGCGCGGGTTACTCCGGCCGCAGCGCGCGCGCGCGGGGGTGATCTGATGCCGCAGCGCGCGCGGGTTGTCCGGAAGTGCGTGGGTGAATCGGCAGCGCGCGCGTATGAAGACCCTCATACATACCCCAATGCAGGCGCAGACGTGAAGTGCCCGGA